>KE373312.1:832487-844631 GCA_000418225.1 Zizania latifolia | reverse complement strand
GACATGTAAAAGGAATCGGTGGTAGTAATTAATTTCCATACTTCCCATATGGGCATAATTAACTTTCTTGTGTTTACTTTTTAGCTTAAAGAGGTTGAATCTTTGGAATTGTCATGTTACAAAGCTGTTCTGAATATTCAGTATGGGAGCTAGCTGCATAGGATGGGACCATGGGAGAGGACCACCAAGATAAATCAAGGAAAAGGTTGTAATATATTCTTAGAAAGAAGGGAAGGTTCTTTCTTTACTTGGTTATCTCTACGTACATGCACTTGTAAAAGATGTTAGATTTAGGCCTGATTCGAGAGCCCACAATTGTGGGCAACGATGTGCCTTTTCATAACAATGTGATGTGTTAGGGAATAGATGTCTAATATAATGTTTTATAGTTATTTTTTAGGATTTTATATCTGAAATATCTTTTGAACAATTCTCTTATCTTATTATCAATTTCTAGATATTTATAAAACCTCACTCAATCATCAAAAATGGCTCACATTCTCTATCCACTAGTTTCAATCGTCGATGATATAAGAGAGAAAATGAGAGTGAGAGAAGACATATGACAAGTAGTGTTTACCGGTAAGAGATTCGAGAGTAAAATATAGAGAATATGTTAATATTAGAAGTGATAAGAGCATCTCCAAGAAAAATCTAAAGAGCTTATTTCTCTAAATTTTTGGGATTACAACTACTAAATAATCAGCTCTAACAGATACTGTAAATAGCTTCCAAAATGAAGGATCTCTAAATTAATCATTTCGCTCCTTACTTTTAAAATAGCGTACATCGCTCCCCATATTCTTCTACAAGGATTTTTACATGCGTAGAAAAAACTTTCACTACAAAAAGTCCATCATATTCTTCCTTGAGTTCTTCATTAGCACAAGACCCCTAGGCAAAGTCTTGAATCGAAACACCGGCGAGCCCTCGAGGTGTGGCGGTTCTACAGCGAGCAATCACGGCGCTGATTAGTTGATCTACCATGGCTACTCATGCTATCCAGCGACTGCTCGTGTCAGCAAATGTAGCAGAGTCGTTGGCAATCCAAGCATGTGTCGGAAGAACGAGGAAAATTTAGGGAATCTGTTAGAGAGAAACACATTTAAATAGATTTGTATCCCAAAAACGAATCCCAAAAAACTATATTATGAGTCAAATTTTAGAGCTTCTCTTAGAGATGCTCTAAGTATGCTCTAAGTATGATAATATTAGGAGTGAGTTTTGAACATGTGTTGCAATACTCTTATTAATCCCTGGTCCTCTCCCTGGAAAGCTGAAAAGGGAGAACTATAATGGTGCGATTGCTTTGTTGAAACATACATATGTGTTAAGATAATATACCTCAAAACACGGAGTACCAGTTTCTCTAGAACAACTGCAAACATCAAAGTGATGGAAGATGAGAGGAGAAAGATTGACCTTATAACTAGGAACATTCAGACAAACTAACGACCTCTCTATTGTGTCAGTAGCCAGATGGTGTTGGCAATCGATCGAGTTGTCTTGGGACGGTATGGCATAGGCTTGCAGATCGCTGCTGCCTATGAAACATACACAAAGCTAAACATGGCTTCAGAAGATTACAGTACGCCAAGTCACTGTAAATTCATTCATTCAGAGTGGCAGGCCATTCAGGTAAAACTTAAAAGGATTCCTCCCCTACATGATGCATCATCTCTACAATGTGTTTGACAAAGGGCAAGCACGCATGATGGGCTGGCTATGTAGCTGCCTGCCTGTTAGGTGCTCGTACTACTTAGCAACCAGCAAATCAGGTTGCAGCTTGGAAGGACATACTCCTACTGGAGCAGCATGGCAATTGGAGAATCATAGACATGGCGATGGAGCAGCAAGATAGATGGGTTGGGTGAAAGGAACAAGCATGCATGATCCATGGCTGGAATTTGGTCCTAAATCGGCGGCTTTTATTATTGGGAAAAAAGCCACATACATATAGTGGAGATGTGATACGAGGACTTCCTAAGAAGTTATCTATCTTGATACTACTCTCGTCTGAATACGTTTAACATTAAAATTCTGATAGGATTCGATACCAACTTACTCAAGTCCCTTCCATGGCTTTTATTGTTACAGCAGCAGCAGATGGGAGGAGAGGGTACGTAGTGCGTACGTGTTGTGTTGGTAGCGTCGCAGCTGCGCCATTCAAAAAGGCTTCTCCTCCCTCCTTCCCTGTGCGCTCAGTAATTACTCCGGTAATTACTGTCCGTCCATTTGTTCTCCCTTATGGGACCTAGTACGCACCCATCCCTCTCAGGAAAAAATTACTGCGGTTTTCAAAGTCCTCAACTCTGTTAACACCACGTGGAAGCTCGGATAATCCAACGATAATAATAGAAACTTCACATTGCTACTGTTTGTCGCGAGCTGTCCACCACCACCGTATATGTCTTTCACTATCGGATTAACTTGGCTTTTATATCACGTCAATTCATCATAAGTTCTTGTCGTGACGACTTTAAAAAACCAACGAATTTTTTTTCTTCCTCTCTCCATAACGTGCACCATTCTGCACTCGCTCACCCAGTCTGCACAACGGTGTCCTAATCAAACCGTGTTCCCCTTAGAAAAGAAGAAGAAATTATAAAAAAAGAAACAAAAAAATCAATCCATCCATTAAAAACCGACCTTCTAGAAAAATGCTCGTCAAAACCGAACTAAAAACCGACATATCTACGAAAAGGACGTGAGTATCTAGATATCAGATTTTATCAGAACTCTATTCTCGAATCGTATCCCTTTCACATAGTTTTTAATTAAAACCTTTGTGACCTTCTTCTTTAAAAAACTGACCTACCTAATTCCACCTCGAACTGATTTTCTGTGGCAACGTTACCAGCAACCGGTGGGTGATTAATGGTAACCAGCAAATTAACGTGAAGTGACACGGCCTCCGTCCACGATCTCACCCGGCCTGCTCGTCATCTCTCCTCGCCGGCCGGCCGGTGGATTGCATGCACTGCTACCTTCTGTCGCAGATTTATTCTAGCACATGCTACATTTATTTGCTGCTCGTACAGTCGTACGTTCGTGCCAAGGTAATCACGTACCATTTTACGGGTTGACATTTGACAAACAGGGCCGGTAAAGAGATCTGCATCTTCTACTGTCTGTCATTCTCATCTTCATCTTCTGTGAATTGGACGCGGCTCAGCCGCTCAGCTCCAGTTATATTCTCCGTTCCATGTTCATGGACTTATTTGTTTTAGTTAGAGATTTTTACTATCCAGTTAATCTAAATATTTAGTTAGTCTAAGTATCTATCTAGCGAGAATATGAAGAAGCTGTTGTTTCTCAATTATTAGATTCTAATTTATTTTAAGATTCCGCAATTACTGATTCTTACAATCTGAGTCCAAAATCTAGACTGTTTGTTTTAGTTTCATATTCTAGAAGTAGTTGTAGCTATTAGAACCATGCCTAGATAATAATGGCATGTTTGTTTTAGCTTCTAGCAGCTGGAGATTCTTAGTAGCTAGTTGGATCTAAGTAGCTGAATAGTCTAAGTATCTAGCTGATGAGAATCTGAAGAAGCTGATGTTTCTCAGTTTCTGGATTTTAGTTCATTTCTAGATTCTGTAGCTACTGATTCTTATGATTTAAGTCTAGAATATGGATCATTTGTTTTAACTCTAAATTTTAAAAGTAACTACAGTTGTCAGAAGCCGAAACAAACAAAACTCTAAGATTGGACTGCAACAGTGACACTCAAATAATGTGGTGTCAATTCTGGATTACATGAGAATTTTTTATTCTGAGTCATCGGGCAGTAGCTGATACTGTGCTAGTGATGATAATAATATACGGATACTGTGCTGCGAAGCATCCGTGGTTGACCGACTGACGGATCTACATATATGCGTTGTTAGTTTCGCAACACATCTGGCGCCCCACAATTTTCAATTGCTCACATGATTCCCAAGCAAGTAATCACGTTCACCTTCCTCTCTGTTAACAAGAGTAATCGTTTTCTTCTCTGCGACAGCAATGGTGATCTATTTAGTTAAGGATGCACATCAATTGTACTGTGTGGTTAGTTAGGTCAGGTTAGGTTTTATCCTGTCTCGCCATGGATGATGGATCAAAGAGGAGAAGAGGAGAGGAGCACCTGCAGAATGACGTGATCTCCGTCATCGATTCATTCATTCACCTTGACTGCCACCCCGACCTTAAATTCCCCTTCACTCTCCGCTCCTCACTCCAACCACCGAGGCTCAGCTGCTCAGGGAGCCGCACCGCAATGCCGTCTCCTGTCCTCCTCCCGCTGCTCCTCTTCCTCCTCTCCGCCTCGCCAAGAACGGTTCTTTGCCGCCGCCACCACGTCTCGCCGGCGCACGCCGCAACCGAGACGCTCGACGTCGCCGCGTCGCTGTCCCGGGCGCGCGCCGCCGTCTCCACGGATGCGGTGTCGCTCCACCAGTCCGCCGCCGCCGCCGACGCCGACGCCGACGGGGTGGGGAGGCATGAGAACAGGGGCATGGCCCTGCGGCTCCACTCCCGGGACTTCTTGCCGCAGGAGCAGGGGCGGCACGTGAGCTACAAGTCCCTCGTGCTGGCCCGCCTCCGCCGCGACTCGGCGCGCGCGGCGGCGGTGTCGGCCCGCGCGACGATGGCGGCGGACGGGGTGACCAGAACTGACCTGATGCCGGTGAATGTGACGGCGTTCGAGGCGTCGGCCGCGGAGATACATGGCCCCGTGGTGTCCGGGGTTGGGCAGGGCAGCGGCGAGTACTTCTCCCGCGTTGGCGTGGGAAGCCCGGCGAGGCAGCTGTACATGGTGCTCGACACCGGCAGCGACGTCACCTGGGTGCAATGTCAGCCCTGCGCCGACTGCTACCAGCAGTCCGACCCCGTCTTCGACCCCTCCCTCTCCACCTCCTACGCCTCCGTCGGCTGCGACTCCCAGCGCTGCCACGACCTCGACGCCGCCGCCTGCCGCAACTCCACCGGCGCATGCCTCTACGAGGTCGCCTACGGCGACGGCTCCTACACCGTCGGCGACTTCGCCACAGAGACGCTCACGCTCGGCAACTCGTCGCCGGTCTCCAACGTCGCCATCGGATGCGGCCACGACAACGAGGGGCTCTTCGTCGGCGCGGCGGGGCTACTGGCGCTGGGCGGCGGGCCCCTCTCCTTCCCGTCCCAGATCTCCGCCACCTCCTTCTCCTACTGCCTCGTGGACCGCGACTCCCCCTCAGCGTCCACCCTCCAGTTCGGCGACTCAGCCGGCGCCGACTCCGACGTGGTCACAGCGCCGCTCATCCGCAGCCCACGCACCAGCACGTTCTACTACGTGGGCCTCTCCGGCATCTCCGTTGGCGGCGAGGTCCTCTCCATCCCATCGTCAGCGTTCGCCATGGACAGCACCGGCGCGGGGGGCGTCATCGTGGACTCCGGCACGGCCGTGACCCGCCTCCAGGCGCCGGCATACGCCGCCCTCCGGGATGCGTTCGTCCGCGGCACGCAGTCGCTGGCGCGGACCTCAGGCGTGTCGCTGTTCGACACGTGCTACGACCTGTCGGACCGGACCAGCGTGGAGGTCCCGGCGGTGGCGCTGCGGTTCGACGGCGGCGGCGAGCTCCGTCTCCCGGCCAAGAACTACCTCATCCCCGTAGATGGCGCGGGCACGTACTGCCTGGCCTTCGCGCCGACGAACGCGGCGGTGTCCATCATCGGGAACGTGCAGCAGCAGGGCACCCGCGTCAGCTTCGACACGGCCAAGGCCACCGTCGGCTTCAGCTCCCGCAAATGCTAATTAATTTAATTAGCCTGCGAGATCGGGGTCAGTGAGTGTGATTAGTGGTAATTAAGCGTGTGTGGGGCCAGGCCAAGCATGCAGGCGGGGACAAACGCCAGCCTGTCCTGCTCCGCTTGTCGATGCGTGTGGGCCCCCCCCTCTCTCTCCCCCCATCTCCTCTCCTGTGATGTTTGTTTCGTCTTTGATGTCTCGGCAAAGGCGGTCAAATGGTCAAATCCGAATCTCTTCTTCTCCACATCGCATCGTTTTACTCCTACTAATCAGTAATCGCCATGAAACCTAAGCTTCCGAGCTCCGAATTCTCCCATGGATTGCAGCTGAATCCGGCACACACATTTGCATCTGCATCTGCATCTCGGCGACGTCGTTGCATGGTGGTAGTAGCCGATCTCGATCACATGCCTAGTTTTGTCATGCACGGCAGCACCATGATTGTACAGTACACAGCCGTACAGGATGGTGATCACGGCTGGTGTTCTAGTGCTACATTGCATGCTTTACACGGCGTTATCGTGAGATCCATCCACCACCATCCGCTTTAATTCCTGGTTGCTTTTCTCCGGCAACTCCATACCTATGCTTGTACAGAGAGAGATTGGAGAAGCAAAAAAGGAGAGGTTAGTAGGGCACCAGGGTCACTAAATCGGTGGAGGACGACTGTTAGCCGCACAATCAGTTATTGCTAACCATCATTGATGAGATTATCGAAAGGCACGGTAATAAAGATAGACGTAGGAATTGGATAAGAGGGGTCGTGGGCCTCCCAGGAAACTGCAATGCATTGCTTCGTTTTATTTATGGAGGTTGGTGACCGTTACTGTAGCTATCTTCAATGCCCCTGCGGCCTGTGACCCAGATGCAGATGCGATGCCTCCCGAGTTTGTAAATAATCCTGTTCTAGTTTGACAAACTATGATTTTAGCTTATTTATAAGATAAATTAAGTTTATCGATTGGAATATATAAGTTGTTGTAAAAAAAGTTCTGAGAAACTCGTTATCCTCTTTTAAACAGATTTTAAAATACTAATTTATTGTATCTATAACACGGTGAAATATTGTACTATACCATCTATGAGTTTATTTTGTTTGGTATTTAATTGTTAATACCATAAAGTAGAGATACAAATAAGCTCAAAAGTTCTCAAAACACAACCTTTTCTTCCAACCGGATTCAACTTAAGGTTACTACTTATTTAGATAATAAAGCTCGTATTCTAAATAGTTTATGATTTTTCATGAACATTTTCAACGCCGCTTGAGCCAAAAGCTCAGCTGGAGGTAGGCAGGTAGCTTAGCTCCACTGCTCGTCTGCTCCAGTGTGCAAGCCCAACGATCAGACAGGGTTTCAGTACCCAACCAGCTGCAGACAAGCGAGCCAGAGAACGAGCTAAATTAGCCAGCAGCGTGTGCATGCATGGGTGGTGCTAGCCTCTTGCTTGCTTAATGTGTCCAAAGATGTGCACACACTTGTCGTACGCGTTGCATCCAAGCCTCTAAAAAAATCGCTCATGTCTTGTTTCTTTTCTTCTTTTCTTTTGAAGACTGATCATGTCTGTGCTGCTGTGCATGCATGCATGCATGCAGCTTGACCTCATTTGTGTAGAAAGACCAGCACGAGATTCTCGAAGCTAGCTAGCGGTTGGTGTAACGAGCTCCTCCCTCTGCTCGAATCTTTCCATTGGTAAATTCTGACTAATTCCGACTAATTTGGTGTAAAGTTTGATAATAAATGGTGTGTGTTGCTTAATAATCTAATTATTTAAAAGTAATTCATGATCAAAGTTGAAACAATATCAGCCAATGGAGTAATTTGTTTGGTTCTTCTAAACAAAAACCTCAGGTTCTTCCTGTGCTCATCTTGTACTGATACCACTCCCAATTATTCAATCAAACACTAGTTCGAACATGCATTTATATATCCAAGGATGAAGTAGGTCAGAAGATAATTACTCATGGTCTTAGCACAAACATGCAATTTAATTAATATAAGAGCAGTCCTAACCCATAATATTTATACACGACGTATTACCCTTTTTTTTTATACATCACTCGTAGATATTATTTCTCTAATATATAGTTTTTCCAAAATAAATTCGAATCCAATCACCTATCTACTATCTCTTTTATCTCATAATCCCTTATTTGTTTTTTTATATTGTGTATGTAGAGCTGCCAAGCTGGTTTCTTGTATGAGACATCGTTTCTCCCTCAGCTCAATAAATTGTTTGAGACATCAGATTTTAGCTGACATGACAATATTGAACTACTCTAATGTCATTTCGCGTAACGGTGTTTAACATCAGCTAGCTGCAACTGCACGGTTGAATTATCGAAGAATCGTAAAGTTAATTACAGCGATCTTCTTTTTTTTACGGAAAACTTAATGATTTGTCCAGTACGTACGAAGGCCGTGCGAAAGCTTGCAGTCAACGCGTCACAATTACTCAACTAACAAAGCTGGTCTGACAACGAAATATTCCGTCACTAATAGAGATAAATTTGGGCTGATCTTGTTAAAACTGAACGCTAGTTGCATGGTACTGCCTGATTTGGGAACGCTGAAGTTGTATCGCAAATTATACTTTAAAATTTAGGTGCTATTTGAGACGAGTTTAAGGCACGTTTGGTCGAGATTTTGAGGGCCGATTCTAAATAAAATATCCATAATCCCTATTGAACAGATGAAAATATAAGTAATTTATATTAAAATTTAGGAGAATCAATTATCTTTTTTATACAGTAGGAGAGAATCATGTGTGTTAAAGAATAAAACTCGATGTATTATTGATTGGGGTAAGTACATATTTATAGTACTAATCTGCTGTACGGTGGATTGGCCGGTGAGAGAGACAAGAATGATGGAACCATTACTGATAACAATCTGAGATGTATAATAGAGGTGAGGGAGAGGGTACCGGCGTTAGAGGTCATGTGTGCGGTAACACCAGTGTCCATATACCAATCACTCGTTGTTAACGGCAAAATTTGTAAGGCCCAAACCCAACACGATTTTGGCACAGCCCATGAAAATCAAGGAATCCGATCAAAGCATGGTCAGTGAAGCCCAACCATAATACGCGCATTTGATCGGATAAAGATACGAAGAAGCCAATAAGAAGGGAAGATATATTTTTCAGTTGCAGTCGTATCCATGTAGGACAGCAAGTCTCCGGACTATAAATATGTAACACTTAGGCTTAGTTTAGAATAATCAATCAAATCAACAAACAACTCTCGGCGCATCGCCAAACTTGCCACCGGCGAGTTCTTGCTCTCTCGCGGGGCTGCATCGCTCCGATCTCCGGCGAGAGGTAAGTTCCGCCAAACATGTATTGATTAGTAGATCTAAGGCTTCATCAGTTAGGTCCGACATCTTAGTCTATGTATCATTCATGCTGTATCAGATACGTGGTTTAGATCAAATATATTAATCTAAGGCTTCATCGGTTAAGTTCGATATCTTAGTCTACGTATTTGATTTATGTCACGTATCGTTCATCTGGATGATGTGTGCTCCGATATGTTTAGCGTTATGGTTTGCTGTGATTTAGCAATTGTCTTGGTTCAGTCCAATCTTACGGTTATAGCGAGCGATAATGCGAACATAGATCGGGCATGTTGAGGCCAGATTCTATCGGAGTATAAACCGATAGGTTATCTTTCTGCGTTTTAATCGCATCGTTGTATCGGGTATCGGAATTGGACGATACGCATCGGCCTGGCATTACTATATATCTTGTTTTTTACATCCCGATATCGGCTCTAGTATTACTTTCAAGTGCTTTTACAGATTAGCTAGTTCAGGCCGATGCCGATATTTCGATAGGTTTCATAATAAATACATTTCTTGTACATCGTACATCTAATATGCTGCGTTAATTGGTCTTCACCATGATCTTATTGCATTTTGTTTATAATCATCCGATACGCGTTGAAACCATCGGCTCAACAGCCGATAGGCGTTACTGCTTACGTTTTTCTTGTCTATCTTATCAGTTGCAGGATCAAATTGATTAGCACGCCACGAACCACAAATTTAGGACCTGCACTAGAGTTAAGCAGATCTCTTAGACTACGCGTGTGACCAAAAACTTCACCAACACTCGTAGCAGGCTGAGGCAGTGTCGTTGTGTTGAAGGAGCCAGAAAGAGAGGCTTGATCCCACTGGGGAGGAGCACCACCGGGCCAGCCAACAGGAGTTGTCGACTGAGGTGGTAGTGTCTGGGGTGTAGGACCTAGGCCTATTGGTGTCGAGTAGTAGCCCATATCTAGCTGCTGGTGAGGAAATACGACTAGAGATGGACCTCCGAAGGCAGTACCAGCGAAAGGATGAGTAGGAGAATCAATTATCTTTTTTATACCGTAAGAGAATCATGTGAAACATTTATTCTCACGAGAATTTTAACATATATTAACACATCATACAATATAAATTGAAAATACCTATATATAAATTAAGGAGATTGTTTATACATAATTACAATATACTAACACATCATACAATATAAATACTATAATTTATAATTTATATAATTATTTATGTTTTTATAGTTTTAAATTATATAACAAATGGAATGATATATATAATACAACCCAAAGATATGTTCATAATAATTATTTTAGGCAACTATCCTCTCTTATAAAATTTAAAACATAGTCATCTATTTAAACGATTTCACAGCTAAATCTGATTCACCGAAAAATCACTTTTAGTAACAATTAGAATTCAGAGCTATGCCATACGAGTCGTAAGTAAAAAAATTATTAGAGTTGGAGCTATAACTAGAATTGCATATCTTATTTTGATCATGCAATTAAAAAATAAAAATTTCAGCTCTGAAACTATTGTTTTCTGAAGCTACCGATTCTTTAAATCTAACCGCTAAATAATCTCTGTGCCAATCGTAGTTTCAAGCTGATTGGTGATGGTAGAGATTAGAGAAAGATGGAGACAGTGATGGAGACTGATGCACCATATCGACGCGGCCTCCTGCCACGTGTACACAAGATCCGGGTGGACGTCGGTCCAAGTCGGCCGGACCCCACCACGTGGCGGTGGACCCACCCGTCCGTCCTTCCACATCTTCTCTTCTTCTTCCGTTGCCTTTCTTGATTTCTTGGAGCATGTCTGCTTGACCGTCCATTTGCTTTTGATTTCCTGGTCGTCTCTGGACGGTGGTGTAAAAAAGACAGCTTTTTTCCTTCTTCCTGCCGCAACAGTAACAAGTTGGATGACAGTGGAACCCGTTTAAGTTCTTTTGAATAAAGGAAGTTTTGTAGAAACTGAACTAATTCTTATAAAAATCCATAAAATTACTGTGTTCTAAAAGGACCTTAAACTTAGTCCGACAAAAGATTATCGGACCGAGCCATGCCAACTTACGATCTTAACCGATGGTGATTATGTCACAATGTATGGTTAATCATACTGTATTAGCTTAGCTAGTTCAGCACGACGAGTCTAGTGGATTGGACCAATGCAAAACCTAGATCTAAGAGACTACGAGAAAAAAATCAGATGATTGGACCAACCATTTATCTGAATCATATCCGTGCTACCTGAGATAGACTACAACATCGGCCTACGACATGATACAATGGGGCAAGCCGACACGGTCCACGTGTCGTGTTGTGCTTATACGGAGTTTTTTTATTAATAATATATTTTTTATTCAAAATTTTAATTCGGGTACGTGAATTTCAGAAATTACAAAAATAGCCATCTATCGGACTATGGTCTGTCGATCTAGGGCAGATCGACAGACCATCTGTCGATCTAGACCGATCGGCCTGGATCGGTAGGCGCAGGCTTCTGTCGGTCAATGAACTGCCGATCTAGGCCGATCTGATCTAGACCTAGATCGGCCTAGATCGGCACATCATCTACCGATCTAGGGCAGATGAAGCCTAGCGCCCGCCGATCTAGACCGATCGATTGGCCTATAGAGATCGGCCTAGATCGGCAGACCATAGTCCGACAGAAGACTGTTTTTATAATTTCTGAAACCCGCGTACCAGATTTAAAATTTTGAATAAAAAATGTATTATTAAAACAAAAAAATTCGCTTATACGAGCCAAAATAATGGGCCATCTATAGCTGGACCGGATGAGTGAAAGCTACGATCAGGCTGGGATTTAGATTTTTATGCAAGGCCGAGCAAAGTAAACCTTTTTAATTGGGCTCATACGTGGATTCATGGACCAGCGCCCATACTTGCAATCACATTGATCTCTGGGCCTTCTGTGCTCCCAGCCTCGCTCTATTTCACTCGAGCAGAGACGTCGACATCACCTGAGATTGTCTGCTTCTTCCACTCTGAAAGTCTAAGTCTGAACAGCTGCGCCGCATCATTCATTCATTCA
>KE373312.1:806242-817707 GCA_000418225.1 Zizania latifolia | reverse complement strand
AAAAAGTTTGACTTATAAATCAAATAAGTTATAATACAAAACGGATGAAGTATGGAGTATTCCTAAACTACAAGATATGCATGGTAGTTTGTGCCTTGCAGTTGCATAGAAGCAACGAAGGACTTCAAGCGTCAATTTCAGATAAGGCCATTTTATAGTTTCGAGATTGATATGCAATAAATCTATTTTTTACTGAATTTTAGTCTGACTGCCGAATGTTCAGGTCAAGCGATCAACTATATATGCACGTTGTGTTAGGACGAGAACATGCTACTTGAGCTGCAATCTAGTTGAGTGCATCGAAACTTCGGTCACTGGCAAATGTCACATTATTTAGACTTGAAAAGCATCACAATTGATTACTAGCGATGGCATCCTCAATTGTACACGTAGGACTCACTGTTTTCAATATTCAGTTTCTTTATGTAATAGTATTAATTATCCCAATTGAACATGTGCCATATGTAGAGATGGACCAGATGCTGTGTGATAACGAACTCTTCCTGAATTTCTTTTCTGAAAAACGGCATATATGCAGAAAATGTACCTGTTATATGATCACCAGTAGTCCAGTACATCAGAATGGACCCAAAGGCTCACATTGGGGGGATGAACCTAAGCAAGTCCCTTGTCCATTCATCCAGGTCACACTCCGCCCTCTGCTTCCACTTGGCCAATTGATTCAGCAAAATTTTAAGTGCACATGCTGAATCTTTATAATTTGTTATTGCAGGTCATGCCCTCGATTTTAATGACAATCTAACTATATATTTACCAGAGTTAATATGAATGAACATGTTGTAAAAACTGTCCACTACAATAAGTGAGAGATGGTGATTATATATGATTTTTTTTTGCTTTTTGATCCATAGTTAAATGATGTTTGCTCTTTTGTACAGCTCGTGTATATGGTAATTAGACTTAGAAACTTTATGTCATATATTTATATAGGACAAAATAGCAAATATCGTCAACTTATATATATATATAGTATGAGAGCAAATCTCCCGATTGTATATAATCAATCCATCCTTTCTCGGCTTATATATATCCTTTTTAACTTAAGAAAAAGAAGATAGAAAGCTTCTATGTCATAACCCTCTTACTAGGGTTTAATGTATATCTACTTGAAGTACCTCAAGGTGTGTTAAGTTAGTACTTAGTACTGGAGTAATATTTATCCGTCATCGGATCATGCTTTAAAATTAGTGCATATAAACCCTTGATATTTAAAAAGTACTCCTAGATAAGGAGATTCTTGGACTTTCACGCGTACACAAGTGCAAAATACAGTTGAAACCATACGAACCTTTTCGTGGACATCGTCACGTCGCTCTGAATTCCTCCTATTCTTGGAGGTTGGAGCTCAACTTGAGCAGGAGAAGAGCCCAGGAAGATGACAATAGTCTGTGCCATAAAAGTATAAGGAAAAAATCAGTGTCATGGGGACCCATACATATTATAATGCCATCTTATAGATATGTGCATGCATAAACATTATTAATTCTTGCTAATCGACTTTAATTCTTAGCTTATTCCACCACAAAGCATTATATATGTCCTCGATCGATTGTTGCGATCGATGATTATACGGATAGTGAATGTAGTAATAAAAGATCACCTGTCATTTTTGCAGATATTGATCGATCAAGTTAAACTTGACCAATCAATCGTACTAAATATACTGTATAGTACTAGCCATGTTTAAGTTAACATGATCGATGAATGCCAGAACTGTGCCGTATGCATAGTCTAACGCTGATATATAAATAGACAGCGACAAGTACACATATATGACCGATACAATTATTAATTAATTAATCATTTTCCAATTGTTTAGTTTACACACCTTCAGGATCTTTGAAAAAATTACACTCTGGTTGAAAAATATGCCTCGATGCACGGCGACTCTAAATGTAAAATTACAGCAAGTTGGTGTAATATATATTGTGGTACGTAGCTAGAACTAACAGAATGCACGATCAGAATTTAATTGAAGTCACTGGAGAGAGAGCAGATATCTAGCTAGCTAGTTAGGTCAAACAGCCATGGAAAGAAACGGAAGATGTTTGATTCTGACCCGGATTCTAGTTGGGCTTAGAAAAGGGATGCTTTTGACCAGTGTTTTTTTCTCTCTCAAGAATTTCCTACTTAAAAAATCTCGTGTCTCGGTGTCTCGTGTGTTTCTAAGATTGCTTTTATAACAGGAGAAGTGGATGTGTAGAGAAAAAGGTATATATAATTATATAGTTGTGTTTATCCTTTACCAAAAAATCGTTACTAAAGGGCATTTTTATAGAATTTTCAAAGGAATTAGTGTAGTTCTTCAAAAATTTTATAAAAAACCTCCAATGCAAAGAAGCCATCAACTGTCAGTAAAATTAGTTATTAGATATATATGTAGCTAGCTAGATGGACACATATATGTTCACAGACTAATTCGTGACAATAAAAATGTATCTTTCTTTTTTCTTACTGAGAAAAAAAATAAAAATGTATCTTTTCAGCATGCATGCACGAGTCAGATTAAACCCGAATATTCAACCAGAGTCAAGTTGATTATTAATTAACAGATTCTCTCGATCGTAAGCACATGCCTGCATGACTATGCATAATGAATCCTTACATGAAGAGTAGTTCAGTAGAATCCAACCAAACACGCACAAAAATATAGCATAAAATGACAGTCTCAACAGTGTAAAGTTGCAAGAATAGAAGCCAACATAAACACAAACACACAGAGTCACTCACAAGCAGGGAGCCCAATAATAATAGACACATATATACAGCAAGCAGGCCAAGACACCAAAACGCATATATACTAGTCTCTCCCCCTCAATTCATTCGTCAGCAACTACCAACGAGCTGAGGCAACGACATCGTAATCGTCAGAGGTCAGAAGCTTTGAAAATTTTCGTAGCAGCTACTACTCGATTGTATCGATCGAGATGGAGCAAGAAAGCATGGTCTTCTCGTGCCACTCCGGCGCGTCGACGTCGACCGCTACGGTGGACTTGGAGCAGGAGGACTTCGCGGCGATGGAGGATGACTCGTCCCTGGACCTGGAGTTAGGCGGCGACGGCGGCGACGTCCAGGCGGCGGAGGTGCCGATGCCGCCGCGCCAGTCGTCGCGGTACAAGGGCGTCGTGCCGCAGCCGAACGGGCGGTGGGGCGCGCAGATCTACGAGCGCCACGCGCGGGTGTGGCTCGGCACGTTCCCCGACGAGGACGCCGCCGCGCGCGCCTACGACGTCGCCGCGCTCCGCTTCCGCGGCCGCGAGGCCATCACCAACCGCGCGGCGGCGGAGGTCGCGTCCGC
Source organism: Zizania latifolia (assembly GCA_000418225.1). Taxonomy (NCBI): domain Eukaryota; kingdom Viridiplantae; phylum Streptophyta; class Magnoliopsida; order Poales; family Poaceae; genus Zizania; species Zizania latifolia. The sequence goes on along the minus strand of KE373312.1, from coordinate 814,388 downwards.
CGGCGAGCTCGCGTTCCTGGCCGCGCACTCCAAGGCGGAGATCGTGGACATGCTACGGAAGCACACCTACGACGACGAGCTCCAGCAGGGCCTGCGCCGCGGCGCGCGCGCGCAGCCGACGCCGCCGTGGGCGCGGGAGCTGCTGTTCGAGAAGGCCGTGACGCCGAGCGACGTCGGCAAACTCAACCGCCTGGTCGTGCCGAAGCAGCAAGCAGAGAAGCATTTCCCGTTCCCGCTGCGGCGGAGCACCGATGCGGCCACCGGCAAGGGCGTGCTGCTCAACTTCGAGGACGGCGACGGCAAGGTGTGGCGTTTCCGGTACTCGTACTGGAACAGCAGCCAGAGCTACGTGCTCACCAAGGGCTGGAGCCGCTTCGTCCGGGAGAAGGGGCTCCGACCAGGCGACACCGTGGCCTTCTCCCGGTCGGCGTGTGGGACGACGATGGACATGCACCTGCTCATTGACTGCAAGAAGATGCACAGGAGCAGGCCGGTGCCTGAGGCGATTGCCGCCGCCGACGCCCGTGTCGTCAAGCTGTTCGGCGTCGACATCGCCGGCGAGAAGGGCGCGCCACAGAGGTAACACAGACAATTAATTGCATCCTCATCGATTTCTTCTGCCCTAGCGTGTGATTGATGACGATGATCCATAACTTCTTCAGTGCCGTACCTATAATTTGGTGATGATGAACCTCCAAACGAAATCAATTTGGCACTGAAGAAACAGATCGATATGAATTACAACATCTAGCAGAATTAGAGTTTAGAACTTAATTTAAGAGTGCTATATGTATATATATTTATTTCCAGGGGCAGAAGTAGGATTTTGCCATTCCCCAAGTTGAAGTGCTGGTCTATGGTAATGTAAGGTTGTGCATGCCTCAGGCTTATTTGGCCTTCATTTTCACAGCCAAGAAAAATCACATGCCCCTTGTGCATGCCCTGTGTGTTGCTATATATATTGTTAGTATAGATAGCTAGTGTACTTTAATATTTCAAATCGCATGTTAAATTTGTTGTTCGTATTATGGATGCCCAGCCCTTTGACATATATATCAGCTTGTGAACATTGGTTCCATCTCCTGCCTGGGAGACGACTTTTTGCTGTCTTACTGTTTGTGTAATGTTGGAACTTAATTATATATAGCTTATGTTTTTGGCCTACATTATATTATAAAATATCACATCTAGTTCTAGGTTGTTATATTATAGGATGGAGGGAGTATTCAACTTACTGTTAAGGGTTACAAGGGTTACAGTACAACTCTCATCGTTTCGCCTAATTAGAAACTGAGTCTTCAAATACAAATACTTCAGATTCATCACAAACTCTATACCACATCATATACTACAAGATTCAGTTAGTTTTGATTTGCAATTAGGCTCTAGGTCTAGTGATACATGTGTACAAGTGGTGCCCCTAGATTTGTATATCTAATATATATACTTTCATATACTCATGGTTTTCTAACTAGCAACACAATATGTTTCAATAGGAATATGGTCTCATGTCGATGCAAATAGTGCCATGGAAAGATAAACACAGGGAGTTCACAGTTCGTAACGAAATAATGCGAAGTTGATCTTTTTTTTGTTTATGTGTGTGCATCTACCACCCTCCTTCGACAATGTAAAGATAAATACTTTCGATTTTTACCTATAAACAAGCCATGATACACCTCTTTAACACACAATATACATATATCAACCGCTCGAAACACACTTGTGTGCATGAATATATGTGAGAACCAAAATGTCTCTCTTTATCATGCAATACTTTTTGTGCTCAACGCAATCCAAGGTTTGCCTCTCATTGATCCTTCGTGCAATTTTACGAAATTTTAATTTATTGTATCAATACGTGCAGTGACATGTATTGAGATCTTACAATGTAGATGTAAGTATGATCAGCCCGACCAATATATGAATCGATGTTCTTCTAGTCATACTAACACTTCTACTAGAGAACACACCATTAGTATCGGTTGAAAACCCTCCTTAGTATCGGTTTTTAAATCGGTATTATCTATCCAGGACTAAAGGGGTGACACATTAGTACCGGTTATTAACACTTTTTAGTATGTTAGACTTTTAGTACCAGTTAGAGTCCCTAACCTGTACTAAAGGCCTATTTAAAAAAAATATTATTATTATTTTTGTTCTTATCTATTCATTACAATTTTTTAGATGATGTTTTTATACGTTGTTTTTTAATTAGACTTCATTAAAGTTGATTTTAATACGATAGTAGTAAATATCGACAATCAATTACACAATCAGGATAAAAAGCTTACGATGCATATACATATATATATATATCAATATAACTCAAATACTACATTAGAAATACTTTACATACATAATTATTTATCAAAAGGTTATAGATAACAAACAAGTCATATATAATTCAACTCATTTTCATCGTTATCCTCATTCTCATCGTCCTTCTCTAAATCACCGACCGCAACTAAATTGATGGCATTGCATAGAGTAAAATAGACTCTACGTCCTCTGTTGGGTGGTCCATCGATTCTTGAAAATACTGAAAAGAAATAGTACATGTGTTGCTTAACGATTCAAAACGAAAGCATATATACACAAAATACTCACTAGTCAGGAGAAGAAGGCCAGGACGTGGGAGCAACAGATAGGCCTCAAATGTGGAGGAGGCTGAGGTGCCAGCCACGGGCGAGGAGATGGTGGCTGGAGGTGGAAAGAAGCTTTGTGTGAAGAGTAGGAATTGGCTGGTTTATTTTAGAGGAGATGGTGACCCCTTTTAATACCCCATCCTTTAGTATCGGTTGGTGTCTCTAGGTGGTATTGAATGGGATATGGGTGAAACATCAAAACATCAAGCGAAAAACCTTTAGTACCGGGTGTACAACCCAACTGGTATTAAAGGGACACTGGTAGGAAACCAAAACATTAGGAAATCATAAAACCATTTTTATATCAGGTATTAGTATCGGTTGGGGACACCAACCTGTACATTAGGGTTTAGTATTACTAGTACTACTCTGATTTAAAATTGAAGAGAGTAAATACATATAAAATAGTATAAAAATACTCTGATTTGAATAAATATATATATGCAGTATGTGTGATTTTTAATAACTTTCAACTAAATTAGACTTACAAATTGTATTTTTAATGATATAAAAATGGTATTGTTGGATACAGATTTAAAAGTATTTCCACATATTGTTAATCACACTTATTAAAAATATATCATTAGAGAAATTAATGGTTAAAGTTTAATTTTAAATACCATGATAAAATATAACGCGTCTTATATTTCTTTTATGTTACAGTGTTTTTCATACTATTTTATATGCATTTACTCCCTTAAATTCCAAATCAGAGTAGTACACTAGTAGTACTAAACTCATTAGTACATGTTGGTGTCTCCAATCGGTACTAATACCCAGACTTTTAGTACCGGTTAGAGATACCAACCTATACTAAAAACTTACATTAGTACCGATCATACGTACCGATAACTTTTTGTATTATTATTGACTATTGTACGAGACTTTTAGTATCGGTTCTAATTATGATTGGTACTAAAGGGTTAGATAAAATGCTAGTTTTCTAGTAGTGTAATATGTATTAATTTGACTGAAATTATTTTACAATCACAATGTGTGGAGCAGTTTGGATGATATCCACGATAAATCCCAAGGAAAAGTATATATGTATGTATATATATTTGTATATATGCGTATATATATATAATATCCACCACACCAGGCTGTCAATCTTTCGTGAGGGTGAAAAACTCACAGGGAAAAAGGATTCCCCGACAGGAAAAATTCCCACAGGAAAAGAACATTTGCGTGATGGGCCGGGATACCTTCAGGGAAATTATTACTGACGGGAGTCTGTGACGGCCTAACACAGGTAAAAATATAATCTTCTATCAAATCTGTATGATCCAACCCACATATCACTGTGAGCTAACCGTTAGGACAAACGACTGCAAGCCACCATAAAATTCTTTTTCAACAAATAAACAATCATAGCAAACATATTCATTGCAGGGTGTGTACACACAACAAAATACATTCAGGTGCAATGCGCTTTCACAAATGAAATGACCAATCATATATTCATCAAAGAAGGCAACAATTGAGACGAATGCTAGCTCGCATCCATCACATACCATCCAAAATTCCCCAAAGCCCAACCAAGTGTAGGGTAGAGGTCCAGCTTCAGTACTAGCTTGACCATTTCACAACAGCTAGAGGTATCTATAACCCAAGCCACTTCCAAGCATTACTCCAATATAAACATGCATCAAGTAGTATCGATTCTAGTTAATTACTGACCAAAAGGTATATATGTCTCTATTCTAATTAAGCAGTCAAAGATGATGATTATCTGCTTATATAAGCTGCTCCCAAAAGATGAAAAGACCAGTCAGTCCAGGTGTTGCGTTGTTATTCTCACAGTAGCTTACACTACTATAAAATACTCTCTATGTCCCATAATATTATAATCTAAGACTAGATTTAATACAACATAATACAATGAATCACTGTCCAGATTCGTTGTACTATGCTGTACCAAATCCAGTCTTAGATTACAATATTATATGATGGAGGAAGTACATTTTTATAAACAGGTATTTTGACGTTGCAAGTGTAGGCATTGCCGTCGAGACCATTTGTATATATGGTTCTACATGTTGAGAGCTGGTATGTAAAAAAAGGGAATAAAATGAGGAAATATATAAGTGTAAAATTATAGAAACGAACGCATTTCAACAGCAAACTAAACACACGATTAAAGTGTACCTCCATTTTAGCACAAGGGCATAAATACAAGAGTGATATTACGGTCCTTGAGGAGGCAGTATCCTAATTTTAGTGTTAATTTTGGTATCTTTTAGCACCTAAGACACCGATAGGTACCAAAATTAACGCTAAAAATTGTGTTACCTCTTGGTAACACAATTTACATAATTTAGAATTTTTACATAGCCAAAATGTTAGGTTTGTTACAACAGCGATGGTTATATATACACACATATACATATATACATATATATAATCTAAAAAATTTCACCAAGATAGAAATAAGAAATTTATGGCCCTATTTGGTACAACTTCAGATCTAGAATTTTTTGGAGCTAGTTAAATCTAACTCCAAGAAATCATGCATCTCATCAAGCTGTGGATGGATTGGGGGAATTTAGTTGAGCAATCTAGTTTTTATTTCAAACTAAAAAAATTAAAGTATTTTATTATATCATACAAACCTCAGATCCAATATAGATCTTAGAGTTAGAGTTGTGCCAAATACGCTCTATATCATAAACCAATCAAAACATACAAGTGATTAAACAGCTACTTAATAGACCATCTGAGTAAGCAGTTTTTTTTTTATATGAGCTATCACAACAATCTGGAGGTGTTTAATTACTAAAATTGAAAATTAGAATACAAGGGCCACCTTCCGGCCGCGTGGCTGCAATCTCAGTTGATAGTTGGGTCCATGACTACTGTTCCGCCCTCGCTTTTGCAGACTGTTCTCCGGTCCGGGTAGCAGGAATTCTTCCTTGATTGACCAACAAGAGTAGGGAGAAGCATCCATTCTGATTTCTGAACCGTGTGAAACCATCAGTTGCAATAGCAAGTCACACGTTTCTTGGATCCGAACCACACGTTCCAGAAAATCTATATGAAATATTGTTCCATCTCATGGGAACAAGCTTAACCGATGTGGACTGTCTATGTGACTGTATTGCCCTTCACGATAATCTCCTTATGTGTGTATTGGTCTTTACGGCTGATTTTTAATGGGAAGATATCGCAAGACTTTGCATGAAACATTGTTGTTGCCTTCCTCAAAACGAGGGGTACGTCCGTACGTGTCACAAAAATCACGCTTTATCTTTATGTGAATTATTTTGTAGTATAGCATGCAAAGCATACATCAATTTTAACATATGACAAACCTAGGTCTTACAATAGTTTCTTTGAATGGTATAAGTCCTCTGCCAACTTAGAACCCGGAGAAAGTAGTTCATAAATCAATTATAAGTAATGTCATAGTGTTGTGCAACTGACATATTGATCTCAGACTTGAGAGCTAGCAAACATGCATCAACAGAGAGACTTAAGTGTATTGTGTTATCATGGACCAATTTATCAGCATTCGGAACCATTTTATAGAAAGCATTAGCAATGTTGGCTCTTCTTGGGCATGCAGCACCTAGATCAACCATCATATTGTCTATACGATCAGTTTCATCCAATCCCTCGTGGGTCATTGAAGAGGCAGGTTGGTCCTTGCCTAACATTTGTCTCCACATGTGCCATCCATGCCTTATAATTTTCTTTAATCACATATTTACACAAGTGCATCTCTGTGATATTCCTTTTGTGTATCACATAGTTGCGACGTATGGCACATAGATATTTAGAGTGTTTTTGGTTAAGTTGTATATTTTAAAAAAACTGATATGGGCTAAGAACTATGGAAAAGATGCGAGTTGTTTGGTTGGAGTAGCTCTAAATATGTGGTTGTGATAGTGATTGTTTGTAATGTCTTTGATATCTTGAGAAGGCTGTTAATATGTTGATTGACCATAAAACACCACTTTTCACTGATTTACAGGTAATTCACTATATTAAAAATGAAATTTTTTACGTTGCATAGGATTAAATAATATAAATTGATATTGATATAATAAAGTTATTAGAAAACACATGATCCACATACAGTGACTCAGGTTGAGCATGAGGGAGGCACGTGACGACCGATGGTAAGGACGGTTGCGATGGCCAAAGGTGGGGACAAGCACAAGGGGCAACGAGGGCGGATAAGGCCCGGAACAGAGATGATATGATGATAGACTAGCTCGAGCACAAGAGGGTGTGTGATTGCCAAGGGTGGGGAGATAGCGTGAGTCAAGAAGCAAGCTAGCACCACTAGAGAACATAACATTAGTATCGTGGTTGAAATCCTTCTTTTAGTATCGTGAAGCATGAACCGATATGAATAGTATGGTGGGTAATTAACTCTGAAAAACTATAAAATCTAGAGATATATAGGAAGCTGAAGAGGAGGTGACAGAGATTGGGCCTTCAATTCGGAGGTATACACAGGGATTAACAGTTTTGGCGTACGTACTGCCCCTTTTATTAGCAAGTGTACGTACATGCTTAGAGTCTAATCCATCAAAATCTGATGAGCGTAACCGGCGTTAATTCTTGAGAGAAAAACATGCGCAGTGCCGACACAGGGATCAAAGCTATCTAGCAGCTAACAGGGGGACGCAGGTGCATATGCCGCCGCGGCGGCGGCGGCGGCGGCAGCGAGCTAGCTGCTGAATGCATATATAGATGGGGGCTGGATCGGATCGTGGCGACCAGCCGTTACGTACGTTTTAATCTGCTGCTCCCGATCGAAAGGTCAGCTAGCTGCATGACAGCTGACTCGCCTGTTCATCGTGATCGTATATCGAACTCTCCATATGATCGTATAATTAACACTCTCTTAGCTGGATACCGTCCGGTCATAAAAAAATCGTTATAAATACGTACAGTTAATGGAAGATAACTTTAACCGTAACCAGAATTTTCTGCTGGTAGTCTTAGTCCAGAGATTGTCCCGTAATAATGTCATTTTAACATTTATATTAATAATTAATTGTTTTGTGCACTTCCCTAAAAATTGAAATGACGACTATATGTAAAAAAGTGGAAATAATTTGGCCATTTTTTTCTAAGAGTAAATTTGCCACAACAATCCTAAAACAACCAGTAGTTTAAGACGGAATAATCATAATATAGACTTTTTTGAGAGAAATATATTGCAGTCGGGCTACACTACGCCACCATGTGTTCATGAGGAGCATCCAATGGCTCCGTAATAGGCTCGCTCGGCTCCTCCATTTGGCTTCGCTCCAAACATTGCACACATGCCATTGTTGTGCACTGCTAGTGGAGCCACAGACCGCTGCCGCCTCTCGAAGCCACGAAGATCGGGGCTCCGTGTGCCGCGGGACGCTGGGCGGAGCTGCGGGCTGCTGCTGAGCTGTCACCGTTGCCGAGTCATCGTTGCGCAGTCTACTGTGGGCTTCTAGGCACCGGGCAGAGCAGCTATCCTCCTCCGCGTGCTCTGAGGGAGGGACGTGGAG
>KE373312.1:756779-788626 GCA_000418225.1 Zizania latifolia | reverse complement strand
GGGGGGGGGCGGACTCGTGGACACATGCTGTGAATCCAAGTCAGGCTAAAGTGATGACGTCCTGTAGACCGACTGTATTCTATTTTTTTTACTTTTAGTGTATGAGAAACAAATGCGTTGTCTAAATAATGTATTTGTATAACATTTTTAATGTATGCTAAACAATTAACTGGTCGAAGTTTTAAAGACGGTTTTATTTTGCAACTGAAGGGAGGATGCCAATATATTGTTCGTACTTGGTGCGTGCACCTGCACCAACATAGCATGTACTAATTTGTTTCCTCGGACCATGCTAGCTATAGCCGACCGGTCCTATATCTACTATAGCAAGCTATGGAATTTACTCAATTATTAGCTTTAATTAATTTCAGACAATTCATTTACTCCAGTTAGCTACTTCCAATTAATTAAGGCAGCCGGCCGGCCAGCAGGGGCCCGCCCGTCGGCAGCTGCCTAGAGTTATTAACAACAAGCTCCAATATTGTACACCTACTGCATCATATCGATCGACAGATGAATTAATTTCTTCCTCTCGATCGATCCTTCCTGCTATATATGTGCCGTCAGCTAGTTCTATATATTATTTCAGCTGTAGCCAGTACCGTTTTCTGTTCGACAAACAGGAATGTGCACAATATCAAAGTAGCCGGCCGGCCCACCTGATAGATAGATCGATCGACCAGGAATTAACCAGCAGCCAATCAATCGAATTCTTCGATCAATTAAGCAGGCCGGCAGCTGTTCCAGAGTACTGCTCATACATACGTACGTACGCATACACCCAGCAGTAGTACCGGCCTCTCGATATGATGATCTCGATCGAATTAGCAACATTGCAAGATCTATATCTGTCGATCGATTCGATCGATCGATCAGCCATTGATTTCCCTGGAGCCAAGATATATGGCGTGGTACGCACCGTGTTGTGATATATATGAATATATCGATCTACATTAATAATGCTGCAGGTGTATAACCATGCATACTGAAGGTCGGTAAGTAATTAATCAGGGCCCTGCATGCATGCAGGGTTCTCTGGAACGGTGACTGATCATGATGAGAAATATCTATATGTACGTACATGTACACGTATGAGCTGATCGAGGGCTCAGAGTCGTTAAGTTTCGGCATGTGCCAATGGCAGAGACGTACGTACTCGCATGTTTATGGCCGTAATTATAAGGTACAGTGACTACATGTTTTATTGTATATATGTATCTGTAGTGCGTCAAGATACAACTGGTTTGTTGGTGATTCAAGAAGCTAGCTAGTAGCTGGGATATAGGTCAACAATCAGGCTGGCACCGGCAGGCAGGGTAGCTAATTTGTAACCTAGCCCGGCCAATCAATCAATCAATCTCAACTAACCATCTTCAACTGGATATATCCTCTCTTTCAATTATGTACTCCTGTGTCTCTGCTGGCCATGCAGGAAAAACTTTAGTGGGGCCGGTCTTTACTCTCCTCACTATAGAGACTCCCTTCGGATCTACACCGCGTGGAAGAGGAGACCATCTAATGGTGTGGTGGAGTGTTAGTTAATCTAGTTTCCTCATTTCAGTTGAGTTAGCTGAATAAGTGGCCTTGGCCATGTGTACGTTCAGTTAGATATGCCCGGATCTTTTGGCTGTCACCACGCTGCGTTGTGAGTGGAGTTTGTGTTCATGCCGTTCTTTTCGGGATGTGCAGAATGTGTGTAGTGGCGCGGGACCTTGTCATTTGCATGGCGGAATGGCCAGACCACTTAGTTCTTGATCCAGTTAAGTAGGGAATGAGAAACAACCAGAAAAGCTGCTTCGGTTTGTAGCGCAAAATCCTGTTCTGGATTTTTGCCGGACGGGCAACAGTAGTTGAGAGCGTTCTTTGCTTTGCCGTGCAAACGATCCACTGAAAAAGCCAACTTTTGGTATCAGAGCTTTGGCTTTGCAAGGCAGTTCGATGTCTCACACACTCCCGTCACGGCAGCGCGTCGGCGACTGACCGGCAGCGATCACCGTCACCAACACAAAGGCACGGCCGAGGTCGTGGACAGGCGCACAGGGACTTGCCGATCGTGGTCCACCACACCGTCAAGGAGGCGTCGAGTTCCATTCAATATCCGATGCTTACCAAGATGAATTATCTAGAGTGAGAGCTCATGATGACCATTAATCTCCTGGCACAAGGCCTATGGGCAGCGATCGAGACCGACGATGTGGAGTACAACGACGATCGGCTGGCGCTAACAGCGATCACCCGCTTGGTTCCTCCGGAGATGCTGTCCACAATCGGGAGAAAGCTCATGGCTAAGGAGGCATGGGAGGCGGTCAGGATAATGCGGATGGGCATTGATCGAGTCTGAGGAGGTAATGCCCAGAAGCTCCGGCGAGACTTCAACAACATCGCCTTCAAGGATGGAGAGTCCATAGATGACTTCTACATGCGCATCACTAGCCTCATCAACAACCTGCGGCTCCTCGGTGACACCATCGACGAAATCGATGTTGGGCGCAAGATGCTGCAGGTCATCCCCGAGCGATTCGACCAGGTCACGATCGCCATCGAGACGCTGCTCGACGTCAGGACGATGTCGGTTGAAGAGGTGATGGGGCAATTGCGTGCTGTCGAGCAGAGACACGAAGCGCGCAAGGTGGTTGCTGAGATGGGCTCACGGCTACTGCTCTCTATGAAGGAAGAGGAGCTGATCTGCCGCATGCGTCGGTGGGAACAGGAGGGCGCGAGCAATGGCGGGGGCAACACTGGCGGCGGGAGTTTCGACAGCACACCAAGCAATTCACGTTTAGACGGCCACATGTACCTCAACGAGGAACGGTCTGCGGTGCAGCTGAGAGACACTAGCGAGCTCGAGCTGGACCGCAGCATCTGGTACCTCAACATGGGCGTATCAAACCACATGACCGGCAACAGTGCTGCCTTCTCTGAGCTCGACCATGGCATCATAGGCACAGTGAAATTCGGCAATGGCACACACGTTGACATCGTCGGGCATGGCACGATCATCTTTGAGGTGCGTAAAGGATGACATCGCGTTCTATCATAGGTGTATTACATTCCGAAGCTGCGCAGCAACATAATTAGCCTGGGCCAACTCAATGAGTTTGGCTGTCAGGCGCTAATTGATCTTAGCATTCTGCGTGTTCGCAATCCGCAGAACTAGCTACTCGCCAAGGTCTATCACTCACAGAACCGCATCTACAAGCTTTCTCTCACAATTGCGCAGCCTGTTTCGCTCTTGGCGTGTACCAACGACGACATGTGATGATGGCACGAACGCTTCGGACACCTCGGCTTCGGCGCTCTTCTGCAGCTTGGTCGTGGCGAGATGGTCTGTGGTCTGCCACAAATCGACCACTTCGATTAGTTGTGCGATGCATGCTTGGTTGGCAAGCAGCGTCATGCATCGTTATCTTAGAAGGCCAAGTTCCATGCGTCGGATCGCCTTGACCTAGTACATGGCAATCCGTGTGGGCCGGTTACTCTGGCGACGCATGGTGGGCGCATGTAATTCCTCTTGCTGGTCGACGACGCTAGCCGCTATATGTGGTTGTTACTACTGTCAAGCAAGGATGAGGCGGTCAAAGCTATCTAGAAATTTTAGGCCGGCGTCGAGGTGGAGACAGGGCGAAAATTGCACGTGTTGCGGATAGATCGAGGTGGCAAATTCACCTCGATCACCTTTGGGGAGTACTGTGCATAGAAGAGAGTTCAACGGCAGAACACGACACCATATTCTCCTCAGCAAAATGGCGTCGTGGAGCACAGGAACCAATCAGTGATGGCTATGGTTAGCTGTCTCCTCAAGACCAAAGCGATGCCGAGCACATTTTGGGGGGAGGCAGTATGTACTGCTGTATTTATTTTGAATAGGTCATCGACGAGATCCCTTCATAATATGATGACATACGAGGCATGGCATGGGAGGAAGCCAGCAGTACACTTCATGTGCATGTTCGGCTACATCGCGCATGTGAAAATGACACGCCCGCACTCTAAGAGGCTTGATGACATGAGCATCAAGATGGTGTTTGTGGGATATGAACCCGGCTCAAAGGGTTATCGTGTCTACGATCCTATGAGCGGTCGGCTGCATGTGACATGAGACATCGTCTTCGATGAGGCTAAAGGGTGGAATTAGGCTGACTCCAGTGAGAAATCTGCTCCTGAAACATTCACCGTTGAGTACACTATGAGTGCCTCTTCGGGCAGCACATTGCCAGAGGCGCCTATATCCCCTGAAGCCTCACGCGGTGCTACACCAGACAGGATGCCTCAACCCACTCCGATGACTGAAGGACGAACAGGAGATGATCGCGTCAAGTTTGTCATGGCATCGTTGAGTGTTTCGTTGGGGCTAGACGTGGACGCTGCTGGTGCACTGCGGCGGTACCGCACAATGGCTGATTGCATCAGCATGTCTGAGCCTCACAAGCTGAGCTTAGATGAGCTTCTGCTTGCTACATCTGAGGAGCTGACCACCTTCGAGGAAGCGAACTCAAACTGGCATGGCAGGCTATGATGCAGGAGATGACAACCATCATCAACAACCGCACATGGAGTCTGGTGAATCTCCCAGCAGGACACTGCCCGATTAGTCTAAAATGGGTTTTTAAACTTAAGAATGACACGACAGTGGCTGTGGTTCATCACAAAGTATAGCTCATGGCGAAGGGGTACGTTCAAAGTGCCAGCGTCGATTTTGAAGAAGTATTTACACCGGTGGCTAGATTAGATTCGGTGCATGCACTGGTGGCTGTTGTAGCAGCGCACATCAATCATGGGCGGTACATCATCTCAATGTCAAGTCCACATTCCTAAACTGGGACCTTATTGAGGAGGTATACATCTCTCAATCTCCTAGGTTCACAATGGTAGGACAAGAGGAGAAGGTTCTCAAGCTGAGGAATGCACTTTATGGTCTCTGTCAAGCACCCTAGGCATGGAACATGAAGCTTGATCAAACCCTTGTGAAGCTTGGTTTCTGCAGGTGTGCGAATGAACATAGAGTATACATGCGCGGTGAAGGATAGAAGCGTGTACTTCTTGGAGTATACGTTGATGATTTAATTGTCACTGACGTAGATCAAAGGGAGATTGATGAGTTCAAACAAGAGATGAAGCAATCCTCCAAGATGAGCGATCTCGGGTGCCTAAGTTATTACCTAGGCATCGAGGTCAAGCAGCAGTCCGAGAGGATCACAATGACGCAGGCGGTATATGCAGCAAAGTTACTAGAGAAGGCTGGCATGACCGACTACAATTCTGTCCAAGCACCAATGGAAAACCACCTGAAACTGAGTAAGCTGAGATCAAATTCTCCTGTTGATGCCTCCTACTATCGCAGCATTGTAGGTAGCTTGATGTACCTGGTTCATACCCCCACCGGACATCAACTTTGCAGTCGGGTATGTGAGAGGGTGTCATGACCCATCCCAAAATGGAGATTCCGCCGAAACAGGACGAGCCAAAACTTATCGAAGACGAACAAAATATCATAGTTGACATCATTCCATTCGGCAGTAGTACATTACAGAAAGATTATTACAACAATTAACTATTACAAAAGCTGCTAAAGAGGCATACCTCATAGCAACAATCATTACAAAAGCCCAGTGAAAGCATTACAACACTTAAACATGCACTACTGTCTAAACTCCACTTGGGAACTAGGCTCAAAACCCTAATCTTCTATTTCTTCATCGGCAACATCTTCACATTCGTCTTAAAAATTCTCATCTTCTGGAAGATTAGCTAACTCTAGAGGGGGATGTAAAAACAAGGGTGAGTACTCGAGAGTACTCAGCAAGTCTTGGGAAGAAATATAGATGATGGATACAAAGAGCGACAATATTTCACAAAAGAGATGCAATGTAAAACTTCTAAGTGCTTATACCCGCGAATAGATGTCCCAACCTCTAACCGCTCCCACAAATAGTAATATAGTTCAATAACCAACCTATTTTTCATATCTTTACCAAACCGGGATTGCTTTACAATAAATCCCACCATCCATCCATCAGTTCTTCTTATCACAAAACCTCAACTCATCATCTCATCTCTTATGTCTTTTCTCGGTACGTTAGTCTAGTTTCCTCATTTCAGTTGAGTTAGCTGAATAAGTGGCTGTTGTCCATGTGTATGTTCAGTTAGATATGCCCGGGTCTTTTGGCTGTCCCATGTTACGTCATGAGTAGAGTTTGTGTTCATGCCGTTCTGTTCGGGATGTGCAGAATGTGTGTAGTGGCATGGGTCCTCGTCATTTGCATGGAGGAATGGCCGGACCACTTAGTTCTTGATCCAGTTAAGTAGAGAATGAAAAACATCTAGAAAACTTGCTTCGGTTCACAGCGCAAAAGCCTGTTATGAATTTTTGCCAGACGGGCAACAATAGTTGAGAGCGTTCTTTGCTTTGCTGTGCAAACGATCCACTGAAAATGCCAACATGGAGGACTAGGGCAAAGAGGCTAGGAGGCCAGTGGAGCATGGTCAGCACAGCTGGTGGGGGCGACGCGGCCAGCATGAGGGCAGCGGGGTGGCAAGGGCGACGACATGGAGCAGTGCGGCGGGCACGGGGCCAGCGGGAGGCCAAAGGGGATCAGCGCACTAGGCATCTGATGCAGCCGACAAGGACGGGGAGGCTAGAGGGACGTAGACCATCGGGGAGGACGATGACATCGGTCACACCCCTCAAGCCACCTCGGCCACACCACCCCCGCTGCCCCGCTGGCCTAGCGTTAGCCGTGCCGCCCCATGTCACCGCTCACCGCCCCACACCATCAGTCGCACTCCGTCGGCCCCCCATCCTCATCCCGACCCACCACCGCACTATCAGATCATCTCCTCTTCCACGTGGCATAGATCCAGAGGGGTCCACATGGTGAGAAGATTGGGGACCACCCCCACCAAATTTTTTCCCTGTTGTGCAGCTCATGCAACTTCTTCAAGCAGTTATAATCTTAAATAGGGGATTTTCTTGCGTAATTTTGAGCAAAACTGTTTTAAGTAGAATCGGATACAACATATACAACTCTTGATTCTATCTCTATAAATGTAGTTGTGTCGACGATTAGTTGGTGGACTGTAGTTTTGGGGATATATGGGGTCCTTGGTGCAAAATTACTTCAATGTATGCCTTATTCACAAAAGAGATTAATTTATATAGGTTGAGGTCCTAGTCAGGTAATAGTTCTATATTATGTATGTTTGCATTGAATGACAATATAAATACAATGAATAAGAGGAACCGCCAACGCATGTATTGATAGATCAAGTTATCCAATCGGCGAGTAAAGATTGGACGATGTGATAGGCGTATTGGTGTTAGATGGCTCGATGTCTTGATCAATAAAGGTTGTCGATGAGGATCACTAGGTTAAATGTTGAATCAATTGATGTGTTGAATATTAGATGTGCATTCACTTGGAATAGGATTCCCTACCCCCTCTTGGGTAGTATATTTATACATAGAACCCCCTATAATCCCTAGGGACTCGATAGACTAGTTTTGGATTCATCCCGAGCAGTCCGGGGTTGAGTCCAACTAAGTTCTTCAATTTAGTCATGTTCGAACATCCTTTTTTATGCTTAGGACGCTACCCCTAATTGTAGCGAATGGTTTCATTGTACAACTTAATAATCCGGTTTCCCTTCGATGTATTCCTTAGGATAATGGATATTCTATATTTAGCATACCAATAAATAATATTTTGTGTATGGTTAGTGCCACGTGTATGCATGCATGGGGTACTCTACGCCCTTCCTAAATCAGGTAGGACTTATGTCTATCCTTCGCATAACATTGGGCATCATGAACAACACAGTTGTGGGCCCAAAGTGAGGCCAAACTATGAGTCCTTCCCTTGGTGATAATAAGGCTCTCCTCGAGTACAACCATAGCCTAATTAAGTATGGTTATATAGGACGATTGAGCAGTGTGGCGATCCAACCATTAATGGAGAGTGTCAATTCGGATATGGATGGTCGAGGCAAGGTGACAATCCAACCACTAGACTAGGGCGGTGATCTGACCATCAAACTATGGTGGCAATCCGACCACCAGAGCAGGATGATCCTACATGGATCACTCCAACCACTTAGTTGGTCGAGAGATTGTTCTATGTGGGTCCCATATATCGGTCAGGTGTGCTAGGCGCAAAGTGACCTAAATGATGTGTTTGATTCAGGAGCAAGGTGTTATGGAACCATTCTATCCCATCTTGGTATATGTTTGGTTCAAGAGCAAAGGGATTCAGTCATCCTAGTTTAGATAATATTCCCTCTAGATTTAGAATGGCTCCATACTAGAAAAAGAACCAGACATTGTTATCCTAGTTTGGCAGTGGCCTCGGTGTAGGAGAAGACGACCTCGGTGGCGCAGGAGAAGGCGAGCTTGGCTGCGCGGCAGCATGGGAGGAGGTGGATAAGCTCGCCGCATAGAGAAGGCAACCTTAGCGGCGATGACTTCAGTGCGAGAGAAGGTGATAGGGGCGGCAACACGAGAGAAGGTGACGTTGACAATGGTAGCGACTCAAGAGATGGCGTGCTCACCGATGTGGGAGAAAGCATAGGATCTAGGAAGGATTTTCTAATCAAATAGAAAATAGGATGGTTCCATCCCTCAAACCAAATAATTATGCTGTTTGAGGGATAGAACCATTCCATCTAAAAAATAGGATAGATTCTTTCCATTCTACCTCGCTCTTCAACTAAACACACCCTAAAGAACTCGGCTAGTCTACATTTAATGCATGTGCCCGAGAAAAATCACCACACATTTAATGCAAATAATCTCTCGTATCTAATGTCATCATCACTACTACAGAAAATACTATTAGTGACGGGTAATAACCTTTATTAGTGATGGGCAAGTATCCCGTCACTAAAGGGGGCCTATCGGCTCACCTGTTATGTTCCTTTAGTGACGGATCATAATGTCACCCGTCACTAAAGGGGGCGTTAGTGACAGGTGATTATTGTAACCCATCACTAATATTATGGTTATTTTTTTTAAAAATAATTATTTTTAGGCTACATCCCGAATCAAAGCCAGGATTTGACAGCTAACATATCCAACATTCCAAAACACATCATAGAATATAGATAATCCATCACAGAAGATTTATAACTAAATTAATATCACACATATTAATTTCTAACTCGTCATCTCGAAGAAATTACATGTCTAAAACAAAGTTTCATAAGAGCATTCCCTAACTTTTAACTTCTAGCTAACTTCTAAATTCTACTAGGATATTTCCTAAGAGGTTGAATAGTGTCTTGCGGAGATTCTCTCAGTCTACCCGCCATGAATTGCTTAAGGCTGTACATGTCTAGTTTTGTAGCCTCTTTTATGGTCACCATGTACTCCTTCTCCCTGAAGAAAAAAAATCAGTACAATATGCCTCATGGTTATCAGTGCAAAAAAGAAGATGGATACAAAGACATCATACCCTAGGTTTACGCCACATACATGACAGCCTCAATTGTACCATTGTTGATGTTGAAATAGAAGGCGCATACTGTGCCAACTTCTAATGCGTTATCTCGAAGAAATTAGCTAAAACCAGTAGTTAGGTAGCACCGTCCATCCGTGGATTTATGTACCGCGATTGGGACTGCCTTAGGCCCTGTTGCTGCCACTTGAATCTCGGTGGTCTGCCGGTGTAGGTGAGGTGTGATGTACTCCTCATAGTACTATCTTAAAAAGTACTATTACAATAAAATTTAAACAAAGCTAGTTAGACAAGATCAAGTGCATAGATGATCGAATTAACCACCGATATGTGCAAAGAGCTTACCACCGACTTCTTATTGATGATCAAGTTATTTATTGTGCAGACATATAACCGAGTCTCAGAGGATAAAACTATCGATATGTCTTGCAGGAGAGCCTTCCTTTCTACAATTACATATGTTAGATTACCAAAATAATAGGTGTTCTTTAATTGGTCCATTTGATCGGTGTCGACCTCCCTGGCTATCTGCTTCTCCTTCTTCTTCGTAGCATTGCTAGGACCCTCACCTGCCATTATAAAAAAACTAATTTAAGTACATCAACAAAATATGCATGTTTAATAAGTAATATCAGTTTACTATAGATACCATCATCGTTGTCCTTTACTTTTATGGCCGTTGCGGTCTTCTCATCATTAAAGTTATTGTAAAATTTGACCATAATAGACAATGAGGCCTGTCCTATTGTTAGTACCACATAGTGTCCTTTTGTTAGGCCGACTCTTTTACTAAATGTGGGCCACTGTGAAATCCCGATTTCAGTAATTCGATAAAAACACATTTGAATTTGAAAAGTTGGATTTCGTGAATTGTTTTTAGTGCCAAAATAAATTTTTCTCCAAAACAAATAAGTAAACACTATTCCTATCCAAAAACACTATTCATCATCCGGCCATTCCATTCAAACAGAAGAAATTCTTTTTCTTCAAACCCAACACTTCGATTTAGCCCAATTTCTTAGTATTCTACCCCAAACATAATCTCTACTTACAATTCATATTCACCGTCTGAAAACTCCATTCCAAAAATCAAACCCAAAGGTAATTACTATTCGTTCATCCGACAAAACCTACTCTGAGCCCTGAAAAATTCCTTCTCTTCTTCAAATCAATTTCCGACACAAATTCTAAATAAACCCTATGTTGAAATCACTATTTCAATTCTAAAAACAGTATTCACCGTCCAACAAATCTATTCTTCCCTAATCCAAACATCTAATTTAAATCTTGATATCCAATTAATTCAATCCAAGTATTCAATGTCAAACAGCAAAATTCAAACCTATACTCCTGTCAAACCTTATGTGTATATACCTATATACATCAAACTTGTTCCTCATCCAAGAATATCAATCCCGATCTGGGATTTCCTTGAAAACTTGTTTCAAACCAAACACCATTGCAAACCAAAAATTCCTTGATTCAATTCACACTCTAATGAAACTAACGGTGCATTACCGAGTCCTTGTTTTAATCAATGCATGTGTTTTCTTTTTGTGCTTAGCACACTGCTATGTGCCACCCATGCCGTGGTCAGCCAATCCGGCCACGCCGGCCTACCAGGCCACACGCTCAGGCTACGAGCGCCCGCGCCTCACGCGTCGGCCGTGCCAACTGCCATGGCCACACGCCAACGTGCGTGAGAGCCGCCCAGCAACCGATGGCTCCTGGCCGCGCGACTGACCAGCGCCGTGCACCTGAGCTGCACCGGCTACGTCCAGTGCACGCTACGCCTGCCGTGCACCCAGACCGCGTCAGCGTCGAACCTGCCATGTGCTCTCGAGCTACCCTACCATGCGCGCCGTGCCCACGTGCGGCGGCACGCAATCGACCACGCCAGATCTACCGCGCCACCCACGCCGCCTGTGCCTATTCGAGCAAGTGCACCAGACCACGCCGCCCCGTCGTCCATCCCTCTTTTCGTGCCAGAATTCCCGCGAGCCCTCACGCCAAACGCGTGACCCCGCCGGTCGCCACTTCCCGCCAAGTTCCGTGCAGTTAAGCTCTCTACGCTGGCCACCCACCGCCATGACGCCATCCTATCTCTGTGCCGTGCCAAGCTTGACCACCGGTCCCCCACCTTCCCGAAACTTCCGCCATCCCCTATAAGATGCCACCATCCTCCCCGTTGCCCCGTACCTGGCCGCATCCGCCGAACCCTAGCGTCGCTAGGGAAACGAAGCTCTCCGCCGCCATCGGTAAACTTCTATTCTTCTCCATTTCCCTTTGTCTATCCATGCGCGTGTGTCCTGATCGTGTCCCGGTGAACCACCGGCCTCCATTTCCCCAGCCCTTCACCGGAGAACACTTCACCTCCATCGTTCACCCGTTCCACCCGAACCGAGAAAGATACAACTTTCGCTCGGCCCTTTGTACTTACAGCACCTCTAGGTTGTACTCTTTGTGTTCCACGCCCCTGCTAGCCCTATAGACCACCGAAGCCCACCGACAACAAGTGTACTTAGAGACCGAAGCACTCTCTCATCGCTAGGCCATCTTGGGCCCCTAGGGCTAGATCAGACAGTTTGCTAGTGTTTCTAGTATGTCTAATTCCATGAAAAACTTCCTTGTTTGTCGCCGGAGCTTCGCCGTCGTCCTGTGCGCTGGCCATATATGGTTCTGCCCCCTTTTGATTTTGGGAGAAACCGAGGCTCGATTTGAAAATCTGACTATAGGATGTGATCATCGTAGTCCCTTGCATCTGCTGTTAAAATTTCATGGCCATCGGAGTTAGATCAAGGAAGATATCCACCGAAAAAATTTCAGCTGTATATCTTCGTCTTCAACCTCCAGCCGGTGGCCTATTCCTTGCTCTCGGTCTCTGGTCATGGGGATCCCACGTGTCAGCAGTAAGGTCACCCATGCGCTGCACTTGGTCACTACGCGCCAGCCCCGTCTGACCCTCACGCGTCACCTCGCTTCGACACGTAGCTGCGGTCGTGCGCCACTATGCGCACCCACACGTGCCCGCGCTGATCGCGTCAGCCTGCCGCACCGGGCCCACTGGCCAGCACAGGCGCCGCGTGTCACGCACGCCGAATGTGCCACCGTACCTGTGCTGCTGCCACGTGGGACCCACCCGTCAGCCCTCCGTTCACCCGCGCTTTACCGCACACACCCCCTCTACCGTGCTGGGCCTACTGGCAGTCGTGCCGCGTGCACAGCGTGCACATTTGCGTGGCCACCAACGCTCTCCGTCTCGGTTGGGCCCTATGCCGGCCCACTATCGCCACACCCAGCGCCCGCATGCAACCAAGTGCGTGCGCCCGCGCCACGTGTGCTCGCGCTATGCGTGAGGGTACCGCCTACAAGGCCTTGGCCCATCAGCCAGCGCGCGTGTAGCATTCTGGCTAGGCCAACCGAATCAGCCCATATGCACAGCTCCTCTTTTCATTTTCTGAAAAATACAACCTGGCTGGCCCATAATAATTAGTATTCCTATATATTTTTAGAAAATAGTTAAATCTTTAGAAATGTCATTCTAGCTCCAAATGACTCCATTCCATCTCCTAAAATCTTCTAAAATTGCAAAGTTTATCTTGGCACAATTTAAATAAATTTTAGAGTTTTTCATTATTGTTTTATTTCTTACATGTATGTTTATCGAATACCCGCCGACACCGAAGAAGCTCAAGACTACTCCGTTGAAGACCCGGATTTCATTTTCGAAGCAAGGCAAGTCTTTCTTTGAAAATTCTTAAACCTATGTAATGATTGCTGCTGCGAGGTATGCCTCTTTAGTAGCTTTTGTAATAGTTAATTATTGTAATATTCGGTTCTGTAATGTACTACTGCCGAAATGGAACGATTTTATTTATGGATTTTCGTTCGTTTTCGATAAGTTCCAGCTCGTCTTGTTTCGACGATATTTTCGTTTCGGGACAGGTCATGACAGCCACCCTTTGTGGAGGCATACCCTGCCTCCACAGCTCACAACCTCAACCTCACTGGTGCACTCATCTCTTGTTAATATCCTAATGGTATCACCAGTGTTAATGTTATTAATATCATCAAAGTTTTTTGTTAGAAACTACAACAGTAAGATAATATCGTATCAGTTTATTAGTTTCATTACCACATAAACAGAATATACAATGTACAATGTATAAACCTGGTGACGTCCGCCGTGGACGTAATGATTGATCTTCAGGAGGCAACTGTCAGGAACATAAGTCGGTACCATAGGGATCCGCCTACTACTAGAAGCACGTTGTCCGGCGGGAGTACCCCGTTAATCACTTGGGAGGCTTGCCATGTCCCTAATTTATGTTATATTTGACAACGACCTACTCGTTGACGTGTGATTCTTCTGCTCATGTAATTAGTATAGTGCTATTAGGTGTAATAGACTGATATAGGTTCATGGAGGCCTGAAGCGTGATGACCTGAAGGATAGGAACCATGGAGATAGAGATCACCATGCGAGAGGACCAAACTATGTCACAGTTAATATGATTGCCAATGATTTTCATTTATGTTCCTATCATACTATTCTTTCATGTTTCGTATGCGGTAGGTATCGTTACCATGTTAGAATAATTTCCCTCAGAAAATTAAGTATTGATGCTATTTTCAATAGCTGCACCTATAAAGATTTTGATCATTGTATGGTGGGTCTACCAAAGCAGAGTGTCATCTTTTATCTTGACTAGTTAGGGTGGATGTCGGACAACCACATGCATAGTATTGGTTTGCTTAACAAAGCTATCAAAATGATTTTGGGCCTTGGGGCATGGAGTTGGGCGTCGAGGCATTGGATGTCACCCCAACGAACAAGAGTCACATATGATATGATTAGCAAAGTATTGCTTATCTATGTCACTAATCTTCTAGCAATGATGCCAACGCTCACTAGGAGTTAGATGAATATGGATCTTGTCCCATAATGTGTCGTTAGAGGGAAAGTGATCATTTTACATATTATGGCATATCTTTTATTTGATAGAAGATCAACATAGCATAGCGTTGAACCTTGCATTTTTGTTGTAGATCATGGCACCTACTGTAAATAACACTTCTGTTTTTAATCTGCGATCTATTCTTGAAGGGGAGAAATTGTCTGGAATAAACTTTATTGACTGGTACAGAAACTTGAGAATTGTTCTCAAGCAGGAGAAAAATGATTATGTTCTAGAGGAACCCCACCTTGATGAACCAAGGAATGATACACCACTTGCTGATAGGCAGGCTTATGAGAAGCACGCCAATGATTCAGTGGATGTCAGTTGTCTCATGCTTGCATGCATGTCCTCTGAGATTCGGAAGCAATATGAGGATAGGAACGCCTACGATACGATCGTATGACTCAAAGACATGTTTGAGAACCAAGCACAGACTGAGAGGTATAATGTCTAAAAGTCCTTGTTTACGTATAGGTTGACGGAAGGTAGTCCAGTGAGTCCTCATGTGATCAAGATGATTGGTTACATTGAGAACCTGAAAAAACTTGGGTCTACTCTTCATAAAGATTTGACCACTGATGTGATTTTTCAGTCGCTCCCTGCGAGCTTCGAGCCATTCATCATGAACTTTCATATAAATGGCATGAAGAAAACATTGCCTGAATTACATGGGATGCTCAAGACAGCCGAGAAAAGCCTTAAGAAAAATCCTAGTCATGTGATGATGGTTAAAAAGGAAAGTAAGAAGAGAAAGCGTAAGCGAAAGGCTAAAGCTCCAGATGCGATCTCGAGCTCTAAGTCTAATTCGACTGAAAAGTCTAAGTCGGGCCCTGCTATCTTTGATACTTGTCACCACTGCCATAAGCCTAGCCATTGGCGGAGGAATTACAAGTTGTACTTGGAAGAAAAAAAGAAAAAATAAGAGAAGTGTGACTTCCACTTCAGGTATAAATGTTATTGAAATTTATCTTGCTACTCGTCCATGTGATTCATGGCTATTTGATACCAGATCAATGATTCACACTTGCAAATTGTTGCAGGGGCTGAAAAGGACTAGGAAGTGCGCAAGAGGCGAATTGGATATTCACGTCGGCAATGGTGCAAAAGTTGCTACGTTGGCCGTCGGCGTCTATTCTTTGTCGCTACTCTCAGGATTAGTTTTGGAATTAAATAATTGCTATTTTATTCCCGCCTTAGGCAGAAACATTATCTCTTCGTCATGTTTAGAGGAAAACGGTTTTGATTTCATAATAAAGAACAAGTGTTGTTTGATATTTTCGAATGGTATGCTCTATGGTGTTTGTCCATTGTTGAATGGCTTGTATATTCTGAATCTTGAGGATACACATGTTTATAACATTAATACGAAAAAACCTCGACTCAATGATTTGAATCCTACCAATGTATGGCACTGTCGTTTGGGTCATATAAATGAGAAGCGCATGCAGAAACTCCATAGAGATGGGCTTTTGGAGTCATTTGATTTTGAATCATTTGACACATGTGAGTCTTGTTTGCTTGGGGTCTTGCTTGCTTGGCAAAATAACTAACTCGCCTTTCACTGGTCAAAGTGAGAGGACAAATGAATTGTTGGCCATTGTACATACTGATGTATGTGGATCAATGAGTTCTGCAACTAGAGGTGGTTTTTAGTACTTCATAACTTTTACCGATGACTTTAGTAGATATGGTTACATCTACTTAATGAGGCATAAGTCGGAATCCTTTAAAAAGTTCAAGGAGTTCCAAAATGAGGTACAAAATTATACAGGCAAGACAATTAAATTTCTACGATAGAATCATGGAGGTAAATATTTGAGCCATGAATTTATTGATCATCTAAATCAGTGTGGAATTGTTCCACAGCTGACTCTACCTGGCACACCCCAATGGAATGGGGTGTCCGAGCGGAGGAACTGAACTTTGTTGGATATGGTCCGGTCGATGATGAGTCAAACTGATCTTCTATTGTCTTTCTAGGGATTCGCTTTAGAAACTGCTGCTTTCACGTTAAACAGAGTTCCATCTAAATCTGTAGAGAGGACACCATATGAGATATGGATTAGGAAGCGTCCCGGGTTATCTTTTCTAAAGATATGGGGTTGTGAGTCATATGTAAAGCGTTTGACGTCTGATAAGCTCACTCCCAAATCTGATAAATGCTTCCAAACCGACAAGGACGATTCACGATCGCAGTCTGGATTTGTGTTCTGCCTCAACGGAGGCGCAGTGAGTTGAAAGAGTTCCAAATAAAAAATGGTTGTAGATTCAACAATAGAGGCTGAGTATATTGCAGCTTCGGAAGCTGCGAAGGAGGCAGTTTGGATCAGAAAGTTTGTTTCTAAGCTGGGTGTTGTCCCTAGTGCGTCCAGTCCAGTGGACCTCTATTGTGATAATAGTGATGCCATTGTGCAAGCCAAGGAAACTAGGTCGCACCAGAAGTCCAAACACATACTTCGGCGCTATCACCTGATCCGTGAGATTATAGATAGAGGTGATGTGAAGATATGCAAGGTGCACACGGATTTAAACATTTTAGATCCATTGATGAAAACTCTCTCACAGCCCAAGCATGAGGCGCACTTGAGCTCTATAGATATTAGATACTTACGTGAATGAGTCCAGTGCTTGTGAGAGAAAGTGTCTTGTCTATGCTAATATACATTTGAATAATTGGTTATCTTGTTCCTTGAATAAATATCCTTTACATTGATCAGCAAGTGCGTGACTTGTTTGTGAGACTCTTTGTGTTACGATGTTATTCTAAATGATCCCTAATCTCTGATCGTCATGTGGGACAGTGATGATTTATAGATTAGCACATCTGTCTGATTGATGATCAAGTTTCATAAATCATAGACATGGAGATATCAAATCAGTGATGTGGACTCATGTTAGTGAATATGGATTGGATAGACCCACTTTGAGATACTGCTGAGATTGTTATTTTAAAAGTGCCATCAGTTGTCATTTCAAATGGTATACCTGTAGAATCCTTAGATCTGAGATCGTCATTAATTCCAGAATATGTAGTAGCACACTTAGAGGCTTTCAAATGCTATTCCGTAACATGATAGTTATAAAGGTTGCTTTCGGGTGTGTCACGAAACATGTCGTGGGATGTGAGCGGTCAAGATGGAATTTACCCCTCCTAAATAACGGGAGAGACGTCTCTAGACCCCTCGAGGTAGTCGGATTGAAAAGTGCATGACATACCACTATGATCAAAGAGTTAATTATGATTGAATCCACTACTTGATCGAGTGAAGTATCGAGCTATCAACAAGGGTGGCACAAATCTCGCCTTGAACTTGACTGATGTTGTGTGGTAAAGGGATTGGTGTGTGAGTATATCGAGGTTCAGAAAGTATGATTTTGACTTTGTATGCTTTCGGGGGTCAATAAGTGCTGCTAGGTACCGCTAATGATCGGCGATTCGGAAAGGGTTTCCGGGTAGCGGCCGTTTGCATATGAACCTATCGGGTCGCACGTTTAAGGGGATTGGATTTAATACTTGCAAGAATTGGCTCCTATGCAAGTAGGAGATTGATGGAAATATACCAAAGAGAATTCTGGAGAAACGGAAGTTCTGGCTAGAAGCCGAAAGTTCCGGGTTCTGGAGCATTCGGAAGTTCCGGTTAGACCGGAAGTTCCAGGCTAGCCCAGTTTTGGTTTTTGGAGGAGCCAGAAGTTCTAGTTGGACCGAAAGTTCTGAGCTGCCTTCTGGATGAACCGGAAGTTCCGGTTAGACCGGAAGTTTTAGGTCCCGACGAATAGATTAGATCTGTTGGGCTATATAAAGAGAGGTGGGGCTAGCACGAAAAAGCTTCTGTTGCTCCTGGTTTCTAACCCTGGCCTCCACCTCTCCTTGCTACCCCGATTGTAGCGATCTCTCCCGGATCTCGCGAGTGGTGCTAGCACGCCGGCACGAGGTGATCATGTTTCCGGATGTGTGGATACCATAGAGGCACTACTCTAATAGTTGTGCTCGTCTTCTTCCCACGGAGTTTGCTAGATCGCTAGATCGTGTCGTCTCCATCACCAGATCGCCGACGAACGGACGGAAACGTGAGGAGCAGCTCGAGGACGCGCTTCACCGACTCTACTTTCGCTGCCCGAGCGCGTCTCGTGGCTCGAGGTAATGATCCATGATCCCATTACACGCATGGTTCCTAGGCTAACGGGGTAAATTTTTGAAATTAAGCGCTAGCGTAGCCTCCCCATAACCCAACAGAGAATGCGTGGCTGCTAGGATTTAAGGTTTTGTGCGATATGAAAATATTCTGTTAGCGCTCGCCTATTTATACATATCAGTAGTGAAGGACGATAGTTTCCACTCGTCACTAATGATCTAGCCATTAGTGACGGGCGAAAACTACTGTTCGCCACTAGATCAGTAGTGACGGAAGATAATTGCCACCCGTCACGTATTCTTCGACCCATTAGTGACGGGTTTTAATTCGACCCGCCACTAATGGGGGTGCCCTCTCTTTAGTGACGGGCCACATTACGACCCATCACTAACAAGACAACATCACTGACGCGTTAAAAATGGATCTGTTACTAAAATTATATTAGTGACGCGCATCATTTATCCATCAGTAAAGCTCCGTCACTAAAAACTATTTTTATGGTAGTGCATCATAGCAAGCCATGTGTTTTCAGGCAAATAGGAGATGTTACATCCAATTACCCTCAAGGCACCGACTGCGAGAGGGTGCATCAGGTTAACAAAACTGATGGCATAACAAGGCACTAGCATAGGTAGGCTAGGCATGGTAATAGTGTCTATAGAAAGTGGACTGTTTTATATTAGTCTAAATCCTTAGTAATAAATAAGAAGTAAGCCTCCTGTGTAAGGGGAAAAGGTCGAAGTGGTCTAAGGGGGATTTCAATAAGGCTAACAAAGGCATGGGATCAAGGCGATTGATATTTGACTGGTGAATTTGGACAAGCCTTGATAACCATTGTAATATTTTTCTTCCATAATTCAAGACATCAAGCATGACATCTGACTATTATCTATAACAAGGTTTGAACCTGATTAAATCACTTTGTTTTCTATGAAACTAATGTTATTCACAGCTCTTCAACCCCCACTGTTGAACCCTGTTGTCTATCAACCAAACATGTCAGCAAATCTGCCAACCAAAAAACATGGATAATATCGATCAATCTTTGCTGTTATAATTTTGAGCCACCGTGATTAAACAATGTATTTTCCCTCTAGTTAGGCCATTTTTGGAACATTATATTGAAAAATAAAACACAAGACTAGAAATGCAGGAAAATAAAATAGAAGAACAGAGTCATAAATCAAAGGATTAGAAACACAGAAAAAATTATATAAAAGGGTGTTCGGAATATAGGATTTAATTGTTTGGAATATTAGTTAAAATCTAACATCACTCATCTCTGTCGTGTAACCCTTATCTCTGTCGTCGTGTAACCCTTATCTTATAGTAATAAATCTTATCCTCACAACACATGGACGAAGGATACGATCAGGTTTGCATGGATCAACTCGTTGGAACAAAAGAAATTGGGTTTCACTGTATGTTAAAATCCCTACGTTTTTCATTGATACATCCCTATGATCGAACGGCACGAACCGTGATTTTTTCGATGGAATTCTCTGCATATACTGTACCTTTGCTATGGAATTCCTCTAATCCAAATAGGCCCTTAACATAATAATATAATAATATCTAGCTCTTTAAAGTTTAGGGCTCCTTTTTTTACATATCTTAATAATATAATAAATCAAGTACTAACTCCCTATGATCTGTTCATCTTGATGTTACTAGCTAGATATTTGTTTCTAAATTTTTATATAGGTCATTTTAGAATTGTGTATAAGAATAAAGAAATCAACTTAAATAATTTTTTTGTCTCTTATTTTTTAGCTTTATAAAAGATCAGTCATTTATTTATATGAGGTGTAACTAGTATTTATTTATTTGATAAGAACGAACGTAAAAAAATAAAAGTAACAAAATTTTAAAGCAACTTACATTTAGAAAAAAGTTAAAAGTAAAACAACCTACATAATTAATCGGTGTAAGTCTAAGAATGAAGTCGAATGGATCAACTGGTCGTCGTGTCCAGATCACTGAGCGGTCCGGCGCTCGATCGATGCCATCCCTATCCTATCCACAGCTTAGCTTAGGTAGCATGCGGCAAGTTGATGTGGCTGTGCGCCAGCAGAAACTTATTGGCAATGGCCAGAGAGATGCATGCACCTGGCAATACCGGGCATCAATGGAACGAGGGGGACAGAGAGAAGTTGATGCAGCAACTTGGCCTATGGCAGTACAACAATCCATGGCTGGGAATGGGATAGCCAACTGCATGCATGCCAGCATACCGCTGCAGCACTGCAAACCTTGCTCGCTAATATCTAATATCAATTATCAATCGATCTTCAATCGATCTGCAGCTGAATTACCATACATCCAAACCTCATCTGCACCTAGTATTCATATGGATATACACATGAATTTAAAACGGACGTATATTTACATATATCGTTTCTACGAGAAAAGTTACCTTCGGTAACGAATCTTTTATAACAAATAAAAAACGCTGTCAAGATTATTAGTGATGCGAAGCTTACACTCAGCACTAACTAGTCAGCATCAGTGATGGGCTAAACGCGAATACCCGTTACTAATGATAACATATTTACATGTATCATCTTTGCGACAAAAATTTTATTTAGTATCGAAACTTTGTGATGAATAAAAAATATACGTTGTTAGTGATAGATCGGTTTACGCCTATCACTAATAGTCAAGCATTAGCTATGGATCAAACACGAAGACTCATCAATAATGCTTGGCATTATTACTGACGGTTTTCTTTGAGCCTACCGATATTGAGAGCGATTTCCTCTGACGCTCTTTACTAATGACGCCTAAACACTATGCAGTTTATCTACAATCGGCTACGCTCGCATGATGCATGCAGCTGGCTGACTGGCCGTATATATCAAGTGTCATCGATGCATGTAGTGCCAGGACTATACTGACTACTAGGATCACATTAGGCAGATAATTCAGGTACGTTTTCCCCAGCTGCTAACCGCAGTCTGGTGTGCACAATCAGTACAGTACTCCTGCCTGCAAACTGCAGCTCCAATTCTAACTGTTTCCAAGGACCTAAGTAAAAAGGTACCAGCTGACCCGGCTGGGCGACACGCAGACACCTGCATCTGTAGGCCCAGCCCATATGGCCACATTGATTTCGATCCAGACATTTTCCCCAACTTGCAGAACTGTCCATTTTCTCTTTCTCTCTCTTTTTCTCGCTTCGCTTTTGCAGTGCTTAACTGCGTTGTACGAGAGGCATCGATCCCTTCTTTAATTTACTGTAAATTATTCCTTGTCTCTTACTCCGTTCCAAACTACTTTAGTTTTATAGTCAAAGTTGTTAAATTAGTAGTAACAATAAAAGATAGTGTTATTAATAAGAAAATAATATTAGAAAGAGGTAGTATTGAATGAATAAAATTTTGATTTGTAAATTGAGTGTAAGAAACAAAGTCTTTTGTGACAAAATCAAAGTGCTAGAAATAAAAACTTTTTAGATAAATTTGAAGGGTTAGAAATTATTTTTTAAAATTAGTGGTAACAGTAAAAAAAGATGAAAAATTTTGTTATTAACAAAAAATAATATTACGAAGTAATAGTTAACAGTATTGAATGAAAAAAATATTTTTGATAAATTTGAAGGGTTAGAAGTTATTTTTTTCTGACGGACGGAGGGGGTACTTTGACCGGACGACTTCTTCAGCTGGCTTGCTTTTGCTACCCTACAAGTAGAAACGCATATTAATGTTTCTCACTGGACACTTAATGGTGGACCAGTACTGCCTAAAAATTATTTTTTTCATTTCATAAAAGTGCTTAACCTAGCTTGTCCATCATCTCGAACCCATGGTTAATTTTTTACTAGTAATTCTTAATACAACAGTAAAAAAGTAAGCCTTCAATTAACGAAGAGTACGGTGGTTTGCTCTGCCTAGATATATATGCTCGGTCAAAAGAGCTGTCAGGGTCGTGATTAGCAAGCTAGAGACCGAGTCCAACTCGGAGCTACTGTATAATAATGATTTTGGCCGATGCACATATGGCATCCACCCGGAAACGGAAAGTGACATGTGTAGCGTTGCATGCCAAAAACGATTCGATATATGTTAGCCGCCGTTAATTGGCTGGCTGCATGCACATGCATGCATGCGTGGTAGTAGAAAGTTCTAGAATATAATACTACTACTACTACTCCTGCAGCTTGTAGACAAAGCTAGACTTGACTTGAACACCTCGTGCCATGGGAATTTTGACAGCAGAGAAAATCAAACCATGAATATCCCCTGGCTCGGTGATAAACCAATCATCAATACAAGAAAAAACAACACATGCACGATATTAGTTAATTAGTGTTCTGCATATACATGCATGTATCTGCAGACCTAAATTAAGTTTGTACTTTATTGAGTGTTACATTAGATAGATTCGTCTCCTAGCTAAGCTAGCTAGATAACAGTTTTAAATTCTACTCCTACTCTATCCTGTTGTTTTCTTTTGCAATCTAAATATCCTAATTCAAACACCGTCGAAATAAACAATATGTATGATAGTACTGCATGTTTACCTGATGATAGAAATCGGTGGGTAGATATATTGAAGTCTATCTATCTATCAAATATCAATATTCCAACGCAAGCGACGAAGCTGAATGAATGGACCAGCAGGCATGGAAAAACATGATGCATGTTCCGGCCGATTCCAACATATATATGGGCAGACCTACTACTAGAGTATGCAATCATATTTGTAATTTCTCTACGCTCTGTATGGTTTCATGGTATGGACCAGTACTGTTTCACTTGAAAAATATTGTATAAATATTATGCAGCAGAATTGACAATTAAAAGCATTAAATTTAACACGACTATATTAATTTTAGTGCTGGGCATTCTGTTCTGCTCACTCTCTTATATATTATAAGTTGTTTAACTTTTTGATTAGTTGAGTTTTTCTAATTTTGATCAATTTTATATAAAATATATACCAACAATTCTAATATTAAATTAGTTTTGTTAAATCTATTCTGAAATATGTCTTAATATTATATTTATTTGATATTGTAGATGTTAATATATTTTTCTTTAATCTTGTCAAGTTTTCATAAATTTGATTTTGAAACAAGACAAACCACTTATAATATAAAATCCTTTTATATAAGGTATTCTGCCTGTTTTCTTAGAAGAAAAATATATTGTATAAGTTGCCGCATGTAACACGCAAGCAACATATGCATATGGAAACGTAGGATTTTAAAATATATTGGACCTTGTCTTAGGCACAGAAATTTCGTAAGGTTGTCACACGAGCTGTTTACGCGGTGGACGATGAACACGAAAATGTTTCAACGTTACGGCTCAAAATTAAGCGTCCTGGGAATCAAGTCTAAGAAGAAAAATTCAGTTTGTCCGAGTAGAATACGATCGATGAACATGTTGAGCACTGTAGTGCGATACTACGTGCCGACTTGCACACGAAATGTGGAAGAAAAAACCGAGCAAACCTGGCCGGTTTTTCCTTGTTGCGTTGCAGGCAAATAGGACAAGTGGCTGGCGATCGACGTCTACGTCTACGGGGAAAATGGAGAGCATTCAATTTCGCTGCGTTTGCTGCTGCCACTACGCATGCTAGCCTCCGCTCTCTTCTCCAATGATCCAATCTGAGAGAGATGAGAGATCGACAGGTAGCAAGCAAGCAACGACAAGCTCAAGCGCGGGTCCCAGTCCTCTCGAGCAGCTTGCACAAGCTATCAATTCACTGCCGGCCTGGCCTGGTGGCCTCGTCAGTCATCAGCTAGCTAGCGATCTTTTCTTGCTGCTGGACCATGCAGACCACCAGCAGCAGGCAGCGGCAGCTAGTAGCTGATGGCTGATGCCATTTCGTACGCACATACAACACAGCACGGCCGCGGTTTCCTCCCCTCTTGCCTGGGAGTACTATCAGTAGTATTGTTGGGTGCAGCCAAGAGAGCTCAACACGGCGCCGTGGTTTTCGATCCCGGCCAACTTGCAGCCGCGGATGGAATGGATGCACATCGCTGCAGCACGGACGTGTGAGCCTGTGTCTGATGTTCCGGTACGGGTTTTTTTGGGTACTCGCAAAATAATTTCATGGGAAACAGCTCAACTTTCGGGCTGATGAAGAGCGGAGGAAAAGGACGCCACGCTTCTACGGTCTACCACAGACTTGGTTCCTTGTCCCTGTACTGAATAATAGTATTATATTTTTTTTTAAGTTTCTATTTGATAGATAAAATAAGGTAGAGTTGTTTTTTTAAGAATATCATCTAGATATGAACTTATATTATTTTCATAAATACTATATGATCTTATAAAAAATCGGTGTAGGATTGTCGCATAAGAATGATAATAGACATAA
Organism: Zizania latifolia; assembly: GCA_000418225.1. Taxonomy (NCBI): domain Eukaryota; kingdom Viridiplantae; phylum Streptophyta; class Magnoliopsida; order Poales; family Poaceae; genus Zizania; species Zizania latifolia. The sequence goes on along the minus strand of KE373312.1, from coordinate 763,750 downwards.
GATCTCTGTCGATGTCATCCGCCTATTCCAAAAACTAGAATATAATCATCTCATTCTTAAAAATTAGAATGAGATCATCTTATTCACACTCTCTCTAACCAAACACATCATAATTACACATCAAAAATATCTGCTATGCTAAGCGTGAGCCATGCATGGATTTGCCAAGTTGCTCGAACGGAAGAAACATGATTTTTCTAAATATATTTTACATGGAAAGCACATGCTACTGTACTATGTAATATAGATTAGCCCCTTGGGGAACCGAAAAAATAAAATAAAAATTAACAGATATTTTTAGTCAAAATTTGGACCATTTGATATCCATCAAATTAAATGGTGTAGTTCCGTTGATCAGGTAGGTTTTGAAAGTGCATTCAGACTCTGATCGTATATGGGTTTGGAATAATTGATGACAAAAGTAATTAAGAAACTAATAAGTTTATTAAGTGTATGAGCAGTACATGCTAATTCTATTGGAGAAACGATGACGCACGTGTTCACCCTAGAAAATTAAAATACAAAAGTACTACATGTGTGTTCTCTGTTTGAAAAGTTCTTAGACATGTACCATCGAGATATTAATGCTTGTGTATAGATTGATGTTATCTCAAATACTTCAATTTTTCTACTCAAGAGAGACACATGCTGCACAAACTTGAACCCAATGTTATTTTTGTCCCATTAAATGTTTTGGATGGATCTAAAAGTTCGAACTAGTGTTCTAAGTTTGAGCCGAGTTTCCTACTACAAGTTCTGAATAAGTCGGAAAGTTTCTACCAGGTCCTCGGTTTTGGATCAAGTCTTCTACTAGAAGTTTTAGATAGGTCCAAAAGTTTCAACTAGGGTCTTTGGTCTTAAACTTAGTTTTCGATCAGAAGTTCTGGTTGGCACTAGAAGATCTGAGTAGGTCTATCGACTAGTTCATCTAAAAATTTCGGATTGGATGTAGAAATCTCTAGAAAGCATGTGTGAGCTGAAGTCTTGAAGAGCTAAGTGCTTTTGAGTTTAAGGCCAACTTTAAACACTCAGAATCTTCGTCAAGGCATGCATCAAATTAATATTTGTTACTTTTAAAGATCCTTCTGCTAAAGTGCTAAACGGATGTGGAAACGGTTTGTAAATATCTGATACCAGATCCTATTAGAACTTCAGTTAAGCTGAGCGTGCTAAGATTAGAACAGTGCTAGGATGGATGACCTCCTAAAAGATTCTCGTACCATACTCCCACCACAAGTGACTTTCTTATAAAAAAAGTGCTAAATGGCTAGGTGCCATCCTTGAGCATCAAGGCTCATAATATAGGTCTTAAAGTTTGTAAAAGTTTTGCCACAACTCTACAAGCTAGAAAAAGTGTATCTTTAGTGAGAACAATTAAGCTATAGTCATTTAATTTGGTGAAAAAATAAAAAAAAGACCCGGTTGTTTGGAGCCATGCACTCATGGAGACGTAAGATACTTTGAATCCAAACTTAACTTGGGAAAACGAATCCTTGTATCGGTGTGTGCATGCTTTCGTCGGTATACGTTGGCTGTTCCAACGAGCTAGCCGAGCCGGCCAGCTGATCGAATGAGTAAAAGCATTAAGCATGGAGCAATAGGGTAGGTAGGCATGGGGCATGTGCGCGTGCACTGCGGCCGCGGGATGTTGTGTGCATCAGAAAATACCAGGTGGTTGGTTGCATAATCGATGATGCGGCCAGCTGCTGTTTTGGCTCGCATGCCGCAGCGGAGAAGGTGAGAAAGCCGCAGCGGCAGCAACAGCGGCGAGGCGACAAAAAAAGCAGGGAGGCCCCGCCGGCTTTGGCAGGGGGGCTGCACCCGGCCGGCGCGCTCTCTGGCGCCTGGCCCGCCGCCTGTCACCTCACCTCCTCCCCCCTTGCCCAAATTGCACCACCACCACCGCCACCACCATCGCCTCCCGCCTCTCCTGCTACCCGCACACGCACTCGTGCACCACCAATCTATACCTCCTGCCTTTCTGCACCCAGCAACTACTTACCTTCCTCGTTCCTGCTCGAGCTGTTTCCTAAATAAATATAAGTCCTACAAGATATCCATACAATTTTTCTACCTCTTCTCCGTTGCTAAATAAATGGCACTTCTTTCTTTCTCATATATCATAAGTTGTTAAGTTGAATTTCTTCAACTTTGACTAATTTTATAAAATATATGAATAATTAACACATTAAATTAGTTTTATTAAATCGATCATTAAATATTTTTAATAATGTATTTATTTGATATTTTAAATATTAATATGTTTTTATTTAAATTTGATCAAAATTAAGAAGTTTGAGTTTAAAAAAGTCAAACGACTTCAGTCTCTCATGTAAATATTTAATCTTTTATAATGCAAATTAAAAAATATGCAATAAAGTTAATTATCTGAGTCAATTTTTAAATTCATGTGCACAGATCTAAAACGAGCTTGTAAAACAAGGGAAATTTCTTCCACCAAAAAATATTTTTTCTTAGGGTTTTCTCTACGAGATTAGGCGTTCCAAATGAGGAATAAATTAGCTGAAAATCGACGTAAGCAGAATTAATGCATGACAGCTTACCTGCAAATTTCGGTTCTAGATTTATGTCTCGGGCTCAATTAAGTCAATTGTTTTGGAAAAGGTTATTTCTTTTTTGCGATATTTTTGTTTAGTTATCGATGAATAATGGTTTTTAAGTGCGTTGAAAAATTATAGTTTGAGATCTGCAACTTATATTAATTAGCTTAATATACAACGAATCTGTCCGGCTCGGTTTGGATTCTCTCACTGTTGGCTATATGTGCAAGTTGATCGAAGCAATCATCTAGAAACACTGGTTGTGTACAGTTGCCACTATCTATCTAATCAGAACATAATACTCCTGCAAACCTTGATAAATGGAATTAACCTAGCTATGAATTGAAGTGCAAGCTGCTTAAGTTACTTTAGTTATGTAATTTTTGTAGATAATATGATTGTGATACTATGTCTGTCCCACAAATACTTACTTTATGATAAAATTGATAAATTAAGGATTTAGAACAAAAGACTAATATATCCCTTATTAATATGAACATGCTATTGTGAAGCACTCGTAACAAGTAATAAATATATATGTGATATTGAAGTAATATTTTTTTATTTGTGAACCGATTATATATAAATATATATGTGATATTGAAGTAATATTTTTTTATTTGTGAACCGATTATATATAAATATATATGTGATATTGAAGTAATATTTTTTATTTGTGAACCGAGTATAGATAATGGGGTAGAAAAAGGGAAAAGTTTTTTAGATAAAGTCAAAAACAAGAAATAAAGTCTATGTATTCACAAAAGTCTTCAGGGAGAAGTGGAGAAGTTTCCTATTGGATACTTATCTATCACACCATAAATTTTGCCAACTTGCCCAAACACATGGCGCACCCATAATTCTTTTCTCCTTCTAAGAACCTTCTCCTCTTCCTCTTCCCCCACCCAATTAAGACAAATTGCTTGACCAATGCTTTCCCTTTCTTCGTTCGTCAGAATTAACCAACAAATTGAGTTTAATTAGCTTCCTACCTTTTGAATATACCTTATATATTACTCTCTCCGACCCAAATTATAACCATTTCTAAACTTTGACATGTTTATTAAGATATAAAAAAAAATCCCGAACTATCTCTTAACTAGTACTCCAAGTAATTAGTACTACATGCAACTAGTACTTCAGGTAAGGGTAAAATAGAAATATTTATGGGAGAAATTGTAAAAGTTGTAATATTTGGGATAAAATTTGAATGGTAGAAATGGTTATATTTTAGGACGGATGGAGCACACGATAACACATGCATACTGTACGTTTTCCTATAGACGGAAAGGTTTAGACTCTGGAAAATATTTTGTAAGTATATAACTAGTAAGAATATGAAGAAGTGATTATATTTTTTTTATTCTAAATTTTATAGTTATTGATTTTTATAATTTGGATTTAAAAAATTTTAGATTTTGAGAATAGTTATAGCTACCAAAAATACCCTAAACAATCCCTATATATATTATATCTCCTAAATTTAATGATGACTAGCAAGCTACAACCTGGTAGCTAGTTAGATGAAAACCATATTGTCCTGTTTAATTTGTTACTATTTTTTTTGCGAGGCTGAGTTTAATTTGTTAATTTGTTGCGTCTTTGGTCCAACAGTTTTTTGCAACGAATGTCCGGTCAGATCCAAGAAATTTAGAGAAGAAAAAGGATGACGCAGACGCAAATTCCTATTGTGACGACACACCACACACACGCCTTGACTTCGTTCATCCACGTGCACATCAAACATGTTGTTATTACTAATTCTTTCTGTTTAAATATGTGTCACTGTTAGTTAAGTTTTGCACGGCTTAATTAAAAAGAAATTTAATATAATTACGATTACTTAGGGCGTTGATCTGTTTGAATTGTATGGGTAATCAAAGATGATGTGACTGCTTCTCCGGGCGATAGCAATTTTTGTCTTGTCGTTATTGAACTAGAAAACAAAATACAAGTCCTTTATTTTAGAATCCTGTGTGCATGCAATCCAACTTAAATTATGCACTATATATGCTTATGGCTGACAATATAATTGTTTTATTTTTTTTAATATTATTGTACATGATAATTAACCATCGATTAATCAAAAGTAATTAAGCTTCTATTGAAAAGTAATAAGGGTAAAAATAAAAGTATTAATTTCTAGTTGGTAATAATTGTTCGCTGTCATATATAGACCATACACACAAATATATATATATACATACATATATCGTTAGAATTTATTATTTTTGGAAAATGAAATCCATTTATATATACTCATATTGCGTAATAGTGAAAAGTGTAAATACAGGGACTATATTATTCTCGACAATTTAGAGCAGTATATAGGATGAATTAACTAAAATCTTAACAGAGACCAGCAAAGAAATACCATTGCAGTAGTCTCTTATTGATTATTATGCCAAGTTGTTTATATTATATGTTTAACCTCCGGTGTGATTAAATATGTCTGTAGCCAGTACTTCCTGATGATGATAATAATGAATTAGTATAAAATTCTGCTAACAAAGTTATAGGCGACGAGATGATCGAAAGACACTAGTTGAAAAATATGATGAGATATTACCGCCTGCCATATTGAAATGTGTGAGAAGTAATTCAGCAATGACTGCCAATTTGCACAAATTAATTAAATTAACCTAGCTAATCTGGATAACTATACTGTACAAAAATCAGCTTGGAGAAAAGTCAATAGTGTTTGTTTCTTTAATTCTTGTACTAGTGTGAAAGCATGCCGCTGCTAGAGCTGGAAGGTCACCAAAGAAAGTCCCACCATATAGAAAGAAGAACGTGCATGTCTGAAACAATGAAAAAGAAATTAAATGTTTAAGGGAGGCAGTTAATCCGACGAAGCCGAGGGCCCACCTCTATAGAGACGGGATTAGGATCAGTTAAAATTTTTGATCCGCAGGTTCATCAAGTTCAGAACAAAAGTAGAAACATATTTATTATTTAATCGGTTTGTATGGGTCCTCAGTTCAATAACTCTGTGGAATAACTCTATGGCCCAAAAGCCTAAAGAAGTTTGGTCTCTAGAGGCCAACCCCTCAATCTTACCCCATCGCATCGTCTCAATTTAATCTCTCGACTCATGAGTAGTCATGGACTCCTAGCTACTACCGGCCTTGACGCTTGCTTATGCGTCTACACCGCCCAACATCCTTGTTGCCACTGGCAGTTGGCCCTGCTCACCATCACCATGCCGCTAGCCCTGCCATCCCACCGCCAATTGTATTTACTGTCGGGTTTACGGTGACCCAGCAGGTTGGAGTTAGTAATTCAACTTGCGGGGCATGTGGGGTGGGTCCAAATCTGGTATTAGTTAATCTAGGTCTGACTCGCTCTACGCATTGCTATTCCCGTTCAAAATATTAATTATATTTGTGCATATTTATATTCAGGAATTTAAAAAAGTTTAAAAAACTGAAAATGAGAGATAGCAAGAAGATATTCTCCATGCATATCCGGTGGCTTCTGGCTAGACATGGTCTACTCGTTCTTACGTAGTACGGATAGGTAGCATGCCGTCCATGCATCAAGTACATTGCATCACGCCCCCAATAAAGCTCACACGTCACCATCCCAGCTGCAAGTTGATGAAATAAAATCTAGCTCCCAACCATAATATGTAAATTGGGCTCTGCGAGGGACCAAACTACCAAAAAGACACAACAGACTAAATTCTCCCCCAAAAAACATAATCACTATGTACGTATGCTCTGCAGTCTCATAAATACTTTGTCTTTAAAATATAAAATTAATAAATTAATAATCAGAATAAAAAATGAAATGCTACTTATTAATTAAAGATAGAAATAATTATATTGTAAAATGATAAGTAACGAACATTAAACTAATACGGCTTTCTGATTTACTAGCTAATAATAAATAAAAAAACTAGAAATAAAATATTTTTGGAATAAAGTTAAAAAACAGGGAGTACTTTGGCATAGAAGCCTCAAGATAGAAAATAAACGGAGGAGACTTTTGTACACATACTGAGATTGATCCAAAATTGCAAATAAAATAGAGGGAGCAGAGTCTATATAAGCATACAGGTGCAGGCAGTCACCCACAGCTACCGCTATACCAGCAGCCTCTCATCCTTCGCTTGCCTGCCCTAATTACAACAGTAAGCTAAGCTACGCAGAAACAGATTCACAAATTCCGCCCGCCAAGAGAGAGAGAACGACGAGCTCGCCGTTATGGGGGTGGAAACCATGAGCTCCGCGGGGGAGTATTCCTCCTCCAACTGCTCCGGCGCGTCCACGGCCACCACGGAGTCTGGTGCTGCGCAGGTGGCGGCGGAGCAGCTGGCTCTGATGCCGGTCGCGGCCGTCGACTCCTCGCCGGACTCGACGGTGGACGAGGTCGTGACGTCGCGGCCTGCGGCGTCTGCGGCGGCGG
>KE373312.1:723401-733618 GCA_000418225.1 Zizania latifolia | reverse complement strand
ATTGCTGACGTTAAGCGGGCAGCCGAGCCGCCAGGACAACTGCAGGCCGCCGCCACCGCCAAGCTTGGCAGATCAGGGCGCCGCTGCAGCTGCGCCACGTCAAGGCCGTTGCTGCCGAACGGGTGCTACTCCTAGGAAGGAAGAAGCAATGGCGGGTGCACATGGGCAGAACTGGTGCTGCAGCGCACGCAGGAGAAGAAGGAGATCAAAGCGGAAGTAGCGCTGCACGTCTGTCATAAAGCCTGCTGCTGTCACCTATCAGCAAGAAAGAAAAAGGAAGGCACCGAGCGGGCTGCCAGGACAACGCCGAGCCGCCGAACAAACTGCCAGGCAGCCATTGCGCCAACCACGTGGGGCACAGGCCGCCACGCGCTGCGGGTCGCCGGGTGGAGCCGCAAGCCGTTGCAGGGGAGCAGGAAGGATCACCGTGCAGACTCGTCACCGCCATTGTGTCGCTGCCGCGGAGTTAGGGAAGGCCGTCGCGAAGCTAAGGGGAATTGCCATGATGTCGGGCGCCGCCACGAGGACTGACCGGCTGTCGTGTAGTCGGGCGTCGCAGCAAGGCTGGGCACCGCCACACAGCTATAGGCCACGTGTAGTCGGGCGCCGCCGCGCAATCCCTCACAACATCGCAGGCCATCGCCCCAAGCAGATTGGGCGTCACAGTGAGGACCGACAACCATCGCAAAGGATTGCTAGCTGCCGTGAGGACCGACAACCGCCGCGAGGACGGGCGCCAACCTACGGTCGCAGGTTACCGTCCTGCGCTACCGGGTGCAATCATGTCGCTGCCGCCGAACAGATCAAGACTGCATGTAGTCGGGCGCCGCTACGTCGCTGCTCCACAGCTGGTGGGATGCAGGCGAGTGAGCGAGGATGCCGCAACTACATGGGCGATCAGGATGTGGTACACAGATCGGGAGATCAGGTTAAGGCCGCCTCCATAGGCAGGGCACCGTCACGAGGTCAGTCACATTCGTGCAACCGCAGATCACGTGCAATCGGGTGCCACCACACAGCAGGTCCGCTTCTCCATGCAGCAAACTGCATTCAGGAGTGTATTGAGGGCGGAAAGATTGTGATTGAGTTCACCAGCTCAGCCGAGCAACTGGTGAATCTGCTCACAAAGCCGCTTCCACGCGTCAAGTTCCTGGAGCTTCGAGCAAGAGTCGGCGTCGAGCAGATTTAGCAGATGCAGGATTAGGGGGAGAATTGTTGCCTAATAATCCTGCGTCTTTGAAATCAGGAAAGGATCTAGTTATTAAGGCTAGTATCTGCATAGATTTAGTAATATCTGGCACATATCTTTATATTAGTTAAGTGATCATGCTGATCTCTTCAAGATAGCAGGAGATAATCTAGGGAAGATAGCTTTCTATTTCGCCTAGTTTTAAGTTTGGATAGTGCTGGATTTATAGCAGCACATCTTCTTTATTTAGAAGGTTTCTGCTGCCTTTCTATTAGCAGAACTCTTTCTATACTCTGTAATTTTGCAAGCTATAAAAGCAGAGGAATAGAGGAGGGGGACGGCAGATCAATTAGCCGGTCAAAAACTGTCTTTTGTCTGTTGTTCCTTGTGGTTTAGGGCTGACATTAAGATTGAGCTATAGTCAGTACCGTTGTTCTAAATGAAGGCTACTATGGCCTTATGAAAGGCAGTTTACAAGGTAAGGGTAGCCTCTCTGCTATGTTAAATTGCATTGTAAGGACAGGCTGGTATAAAGGGACTATGATTTACAGGTATTATAGTTATTAAGACCATTTAATAGTAGAAATGTATGTTTCTCATCTCAAATATATCACGGAATGTCTAGCATCAAGTATTTAGCAAGCAGAACTTGTAAATCTTCTTTCTGTTGCTGCTGCAGACAACTGCTGACTTGCTGAGAACTTTATTCTAAGTGCATGAAAGATGTGTTGCATGCTTATTTTGGTTACTATAAGAATTTGTGTATTTATCTAAATTTTTAAATAGTAAAATAGTGTACAAGGCCCATTTAGGCCATTACTGTGTGACGATTAAGTGATGTCACGCCATCCATTAATCATTTACAATTTGTTTAGAAGATTGATCCCTATAGTGTCATCAAGGGATAAGCATCATGCTTCGGACAACTGATGATGCAGAGAATAATAAATACACAGTAGTTATTCTCAGATCAGGAGTACTAAATGCTAGAGAATGTATAAACATATTTTGAAACAAACAAAGGTGGCAGGACATCACGCCATCAAACCATACCAGTTCTTCCATAAATATAAGCATTAGCAATATGCCAGGAATACCACAAGTGCTCCCAGTAGTATAAAGGATTTTACAGTTTCCATTTTAACCTATCCATATCGAATATGTAATAATCGATGAATCTCCACAAAGACAAAGAAAGGCAAATAGGACTCTGGATAAAGCATGTCTAAAATGAGTATGCCCCTTCAAACATTGGGATGCTGATGGCTTAAAAGTAAGGTATTCTACACATGAAAAACGATACCAAACCAAATGTAACTATGTAAGAACTGCTATAATTAGGGCACACCTTTGAAGAGATAACGTTCCTAGTTTTCCATAAAATGTTCTGTTTTCAAGAAAAACTTCACTTGCCTGCATCAATTATATGATTTTCAGGGAAAAGGTAGCTGCCTTGAAACAATCTTATAGGCTAGGCACCCAAAATGTCACTGCAGCAATGGGGCAACAATTGACTCACGGCGAGAGCTTATGCACAGAAAGTGACAATGTACTAATAGTGTTCCAACTTCCAAGCTATTTAATTATGATCATTATCCATACATTTACACACAGCATATATACAACTTCGTAAATATTATCAATAACAATTAGATAAGTAGAACTTGAAAATTTATAGAAAAATTGCCGGGAGATATTGTTACAGGCAACAAAAAAAACCAGAAACACAATTTAACTAGTTATTACTATTTTAAGGAGGCACTTTTGCAGCCTTATACCCTTAGTGATACCCCCAAATTAACTGTGCAATGCTGCATGTCCCTGTTGGCATTTAAGTTTTTCATATTTTAATAGTTTTATTTACAAATATCACGACAAATTCATTTATCTGGTCATGGAAACTAAGAGATGATACAAGATACTCAATAAGAAGGAAAAAACCAAGCGATTGTATCATGAGATAATTGCTAAAATACAGTTGTTGAATTCCACTTGGCATTGTCACAACAATGATGTGTGTTTTTGGTAAAATGTGAATTTACATGATGGTATGGGAGCAAATCTCCCCTGTATAATTGTCATAAATAAGAAGTCCCAGTGCAAATAAAAAATAGAACTCTCTTAATGCATCCTGTAAGCATATGCAGGGCGATGTAACAAGACTTGGTAAAACCATAACAGCAACAGCATGAACTGTTCCCAGCTCAATATAATATATTCAAATGAAAATACTGAATAAACTTTGGATAGCTTCATACTATACTAGTACATAAAACCCTTGAGCACACACAAAATTTTAAAAGAAAACGCAAAAACAGTATCCACTATTTTCAAGCAAATGAGATTGATTTTTTGTTCAATAATCAATACTACTGAAGCAAAAGTAAAACTACAGTAGTGGAGTGGATCCAGGTAGTGAGGGATGTTGGAAGATTTTTAATTCGACACGTCACTCTGCTGAACAGATAACCATGACAAAAAGGTTTGGCACCACACCATTGAAACTTTTACTATTTAAATTAGTATGAGTGAGGATCAGTTGCCACTATGTAGTTGAAATGTATAAATATTATTAGACATAATGTAGCTACCTGAAAAATGTAGAATCAGCCTCAGTTGCAACAGCTTTAGCCAAATAAGACTTTCCTGTTCCTGGTGGACCATACAAAAGAAACGCCCTCCATGGTCTCCTCTTACCTAAAGAAAGAATTCTTAATTAGCATAAACTAGCTAACACCAGTACACCACTTAAATCTCTGGACTTCAGATCAGTTCGTGCACATGATTTCTTTTTAAAAATCATTGTTTATCGCATAAACAAGACACACCAGACACCAGTTACAAACAATGGCTGAGATTGAAGGAAATAATGTCTTAGGCTCTTAGCAGCTATTTATAAAAGGCCCTCAATTTCTAAATCACATTAAAGAAGGTCACTAAATGTACAAGGAAAACAGACATTTAATATTTGCAATTAACTTTTTGCCAGATTAAATATTGAAAATCCATATCAAGTACTCCAACATCGAACCTATGTCCAGGTAATAACAGACCATGAGATTATAGATTATATATTGTAAGAAGTCAATGCAACTATCATTAAAATAGATTCGTTAGCCTCATTTCACAATCCTCTTTTTAGTTCAAACTGCTAAGCAGTTACGGTTTTACTCCATAGTCCATAGTCCATACTTTTACAGTACAAGAGTCAAGAGCATGGTAATTTCATATTTTCATGCATAGCAAGCCTCTCGATAGAGCTTGAGCAGTCAAAAATATTCTAGGATGCAACTTACCAGATTATTCACCAAGCTTGTACAAAATAAATAAATGCACTTATGAACCATAGTTGACGGAGCTAAATCGTTCTCTACAAACAAAATCTAGTAATTTTTTCTCCTAAATCTGCACACCAAGGCAACCATAGATATGTAATGATTAACATGATATCACCCTATCTGTTTTGATCAACATCAAAATCCATCTGACATATTCGACTCATGACAATTGAAATCATCTCATAGTAGATAACAAAGAGAAAAGATACAGCTTTCCTTGCAGCCGCTCACCTGTAAAGAACTGCGGGAACTTGACGGGCAATATGACGGCCTCCTGCAGCGCCTGCTTGGCGCTCTCTAGACCGGCAACATCGTTCCACTTGATGTTGGGTTTCTCGGTGATGATGGCCGAGTTGAGCCCAGCCCTCAGCTTGGACTGCTCGGAGTCATCCCCGCCGCCGTCACCGTCCTTGCCCTTGCTCTTGGGCCGCGTGGCGACGGCCGCATCCCCGCCGTTGGCCCCGCCGCCGCCGCCGCCGCCCTCATCGAGAACGGCGCGGATCTCCTCGGCGCGGCGGAGGTACTCGGTAAACTTGGCGGTGATGGCCTCCTTGATCTTGGGGTTCTTCTCGTACTTGAGATGGGTCTTGAAGTACTCGAGGGCGTTCATGTAAAGCGGGAACGCCTTGACATAGTTGCCGGCATTGTCCTCCTGGACCGCCTGCTTCACGTACTCGATCGCCTGCTCCTTGAAGTTGCTGTACATCGGGATCGAGGCAAAAGGCGCCGCCTTTGCGGCGGATTCCGGCCGATCGGCGGGGGGGTCGGTCCGGGATGGCGCGGATTGGGTCGCGCGTGGTGGATTCGGCGACGCGGCGGTTGCTTCGGCTGGGGTTTGACGAGGCGAGGAAGGAGAAGGGGAGGAAAGGGGAACGAAGGCGGAGTGGGCAAACGAAAAGAGGAGAAGGCAGAAGCGTGTTTTTCTTTTTTTTTTTCTTTGGATTCTTGAGGAAAAATACTTTTCATTTTGAATTTTAGGTTTAGGTCCTTCTTTAGCTTTCTGCTTTCCTAAAAAAAGACACCCTTCTTTAATTGTTTATGTTTGAGTACAATTAATAGATGTTTAGCTTAACTAGTTCATTTTGGATAGGGTTATATTTAAATTAAGAAAGAATAATCCAGGCTCTTGCCAATTGCCATGATATCCTAAATCAAAGTCATTTGTCTTAGTTTTTTCTTAATCTTTTCTTAATATTTTTTCTTTCTCATGATAAAGATAAGGAAGCAACAAGAGACGAAAGGAGAGGTTTTTTCTATAACCTTTTAGAAAGCGCCATGACCCAAGAGTTATCATTTTTCTTTTTATCGGGGAGATGCACCTTCATTTTAGTCAAATATATTCAAATAGATATGTATATCTCAGTAATAGCAGTGTTCAAACTTTAGGCTTTCTCGCACCAGACCAAGATTTTTTCAGGCTTTTTTCTTTAAAAATAGATTAACTCCTCTGTTTTGTAGTATAAATTTTTTATTTTTATAATTCAAATCTATCTGATATTAACTAATTCTACGACATCAAATTTATTTTATTATATTTAATATGAAATATATTATAATAGTATATTTATTTGATATTATAGATGTTAATTTATTTTTATTTAAATTTGCCAAATATAAAAATTTTGACTTGTAAAAAAATCAAAGAACATAAGTTTACACAGAGAGATTAGCTCGCATCGAAATACAAGAGAAGGCGAGGTGTGAGATGAAAAAACGCGCCAAATGGGCCTGCAGGCTCAAGACGACTTGTCCGGTTGACCCGTACCTGACATGACACTGTCGGGCCCAAGATGCAAGGGGATGGTGGCGTCATGTGGCCCAACAAGCGGCGATCTGCCCGCCCACCAACCACCGCTGGCGAGAAGGACGCAGCAGCGCCATGGCAATCTCGTCGACATGAGCAATCCATGGCAATAGTAGAATCTATTTAAAGAAAATGTGTTACAGAGTGATTCATTACTTAGTAAATTCAATCGATACTCCGTGGCGCAGTACTATGCGCTTCGACGGCGAGCTGGCCTTCATGTCTTTGGGGCCAGCCACCTTCATCCAGCCCGTAGACACCGCCGTGAAGTTGGATTCCACGAATAACTTCATCATCGTCCACCGCACGTCGTCGTCACCGAGGTCGTAGGTGACCTGCATCAACTTGTCCATCGCCGCATCGTCGTCCAGCGTCTCCTCCTCCTCCTTCAGATGTGCCTCTAGCTTGTCCCAACCTCCGCCCTCCGCTGCTTCGACGAACTGTATGTTGGAGCCACCGCCGCCGACTTCTCATGGATCTCCTTCCGCAGCAGCGTGAACCGGGCGTCCCCGGGCGCCAAGACGGCACCGACCTAGACGATGGGCCTAGCGTCCTCGTACCGCTCCAGTCCGATGTACGCACGTGCTGCACGGAGGTAGATCTAGGGCATGGTGGGGTCATGGTCGGTGGCGGCGGTAGCGTCCTTGGTGGCCTCGGTGAAGTTGTCGAGCTTGATGTGTGCCTGGGCACGGTCAGCGTAGAGCGCGGCGGTGGGCGGGCCAGTGGAAATGGCCTGCGTATAAAGGGCGACGGCAAGGTCGAAGTCGTCATCTATGTAGGCCCCCCTCACCTTCTCCACCAGCTCATTGGACGTCGCTATGGATGCAAGCTAGATAGGTAGTAGCTGTTAGAGAATAAACTCAACAATATATTATTGATCTGACATGGATACATATATATAGGTCTAGCCTACCCGTAATCTCAATTGATTTATAGAAACAGAACCAGGAGATATAACCGAATACGAGATATATTCTAACACCCCCCGTAGTCACAACATCGATGGGTCGAATGTTGAGGCTGGAATAAAACTCGCTGAAGACCGGTGTTGGAAGCCCTTTTGTGAAGATATCTGCATACTGTGATGACGTGGGAACGTGTAGAACACGAATAGCACCGATAGCAACTTTCTCACGAATGAAGTGGAGATCAATCTCAATATGCTTTATCTGCTGATGTTGCACAGGATTCAATGATAGGTAGACCGTACTGACGTTATCACAGTACACCAGAGTGGACTTGGATGGGGGAAGTGAAGTTCGTGAAGGAGTTGGCAGAGCCAAGTAACTTCAGCCACTGCGTTTGCGACGGCGCAATACTCGGCTTCGGCACTGGAGCGAGAGACGGTGTTCTAACGCTTGGATGACCACGAGATCAAGTTGTCACCTAAGAAGATAGCATAGCCGGAAGTTGATCTTCAAGTATCTGGGCATCCTGCCCAATCTACATCAGAGTAGGCGACAAGGGCATCTGTGGTGGATGGCTAAATATGAAGACCCAAGTCTATAGTACCTCGAATATATCGTAGAATCCTTTTGAGTGCAGCAAGATGAGGCTCTCGAGGATCATGCATGTGAAGACACACTTGCTGAACAGCATAGGAGATGTCTGGACGAGCGAAGGTGAGGTACTGTAATGCTCCTGTGAGACTGTGAAAGTCCGTTTGGTCGGCAACTAGGGCACCATCACTGCTGGATAGTTTGGTACAAGTATCAACAGGAGTGTTGTAGGGCTTACAGTTGGCCATATCGACGTGCTCTAGGATATCAAGACAATATTATCATTGACTAAGGAAGAGACCAAAGGACTGCTGGGAGACACAAATGCCGAGAAAGTGATGCAAGTCTCTAAGATCTAACATTGGGAATTCAGACTATAAGGCTGAGATTGTCCACTGCAGAAGTCTATCGGACAAAGCAGTCAAAACAATGTCATCAACATAGAGCATGAGATATGTGGTGTCAGTCCCATGCCTCAGAATAAATAGAGAAGTATCGGACTGAGCTTCAGTGAATCCGAGGGACAACAGGAAGGAGGCAAGTTTGCTATGCCAAGCCCAAGAAGCCTGCTTGAGACCATATAAGGACTTATCAGGTCGAGAGGAATCAACGAATCCAGAAGGCCGAATGCAGTAAATTGTCTCTTAAAGTGTGCCATGTAAAAAGACATTTTTAACATCAAGCTGATGAATCGGCCACTAACGGGAGACTGCCAGGCTGAGAATAGTGTGGACTGTGGCGGGCTTCACAACAGGGCTGAAAGTCTCGTCATAATCGATCCCAGGGTGCTGTGTGAATCCTCGAAGAACCCAATGAGCCTTGTAGCGATCAAAAGTACCATCTGAATAGAGCTTAAACTTGAAGATCCACTTACCTATAACTACATTGGCGCCGTTGGGTCAGGGAATAAGGTCCCATGTACGGTTGACGAGGAGAGCATTGAATTCTTCTTCTATGGCAGTCCGCCAGTTTGGGTCAGTCAACGCAGCACGATACGTCTTTGGGATCGGTGACAGTGATGCCACATGGAGATTTAGCCGATTGATAGTCTTCTGAATTCCTGCTTTGCCATGTGTCGTCATGGCGTGATCATTCATCACCAGAGAGATACCAATCTACGAAGGCGGAGGAGTTGGTCCTGGCACTCTGGTTGATCTGGGATGTGTGGACATAGCAATGTGAGGAGGTAGCACTGATGGCGCTTGGGGGGATCCGGCTGACCCACTTGGATGGGCGGCTGGCACATTTGGCGCGTGGGGGCATGTTGCATGCCACAAGCGAGGATCAGGCGCCTGTCCTAAATCAGTGCTGACCTATGTAGTGGCGTCAGGAGGTCCTTGTTGCACAGGAGGCCCGAGAGGGGGGCCAGGCCACGCGAGAGGAAGTGGTCGGGAAGGAGGCACGCTAGCCTGTAGAAGTGGCCTAGTGGTCGGCCCATCAGGGGGAGTCCTTTGAGTTGGACTGGCAGAAAAGCCAGGAGGTGGGCCAGGCCGCACTGGCCTAAGAGTGCGCGCCACACCTTGAACCGGAGCTGGTTGGCCTACAGGTAGCGCTGGAAAATTGGGCACTAGGTCAACAGTGCCCGTCGGACCGGGCCAGATGGCTGCGCTGGGCATCCTGGTTGGGGGCACTGAGACCGTGCGAACGGTACCGAGCAGACTATGCTGGGCAGCAGCCAATTGGCCTATGGCAGGTGTAGCTATGTAGGACATCCTGGTCAGAGGCGCTCGAAGCCTCCATGGGGTGCCTACCTGCAAAGATGAAGAAAACTCTTCCAGAAAATCCAAACTGTCAGCACTTGGTGATTGACCGGTAAGCTTGGCATAAGGAAATGAGTGCTCATCAAACACAATATGCCTTGAGATGATGACCCTGTTCGAGACCAGGTCAAAACATCGGTACCCTTTGTGGTTTTAGAGATAACCAAGGAATATACACATCATGGATCGGGGAGCGAGTTTATGTGGGCTAGTAGCAGAAATGTTAGGATAACACTTGCAACCGAAAACACAAAGATATGTGTATGTGGGGTGAATACCTTAAAGGGCGTAAAAGGGAGTGTGATGGTGGAGGATTTTAGTAGGATGGATGTTAATAAGATGAGTGGCAGTGTGAAGGGCCTCTACCCAAAAGGAGCTAGGAAGGTTAGCCTAAAATAGAAGTGACCGAACTATGTTATTAAGAGAGCGAAGTATGCATTCGGCTTTACCATTTTGGGAAGAGGTGTAGGGGCATGACATCCGCAAATTGACACCGTTAGCGAGAAAGAAGGAACGTGTGGCTGAATTGTCGAATTCACGACCATTGTCACACTGGACACTGCGGATGTTGGAAGCAAACTGCGTTTGGACATGAGCAAAAAATGCAAAAGAGTGGTGAAGACATCG
>KE373312.1:691471-704589 GCA_000418225.1 Zizania latifolia | reverse complement strand
GAAGAATGGCCCAATTATAACATCACGAACAGTAACGATGTAAGCCACTCGTGTGTCAAGTTTCCACCCCTCCGGCTTTTCTTCATCAGCGAGCAGCTGACAACCCAAATAGACAGTAGGTTGACGTCGAGCTCTATGGATTGTTGATGTCGGCTCTATCAAATTCCTATCAAACGGGTTCAAACGGGCAGAGAAGTGATTCGTATTGGAATTTAGAAGAATTGATTCTTCTTTTTTAAGTAGGAAATAAGGATCGTATAAAATCTTACTTCTCACAAGAATTAGACTAATAAAAATTAAAAATACATATAAAAATTCAGTGAAATATTTATATATGATTGAAGTATACTAGCACATCATACAATATAAGTAATATGATTTATATTTTATATTATTTGTTTATTTTTTCATATAGTTTTAGATCATACGACACAAGCCATCATACGTATAATAAAAAAACAAGTATAATGACTATTTTATACCACTATTATTTTTACAAAAATTATAATATACTCATATATACAACCAAATAATTTTACATTTGAATTTGATTCAATCGTATAATAAAAAATCAGAATCTGAATCCGTACCAACAAACCAGACTAAACCATTCCCGTGTTGGAATGGTAGTTGTGCCATATATTCAAAGCAAGATAGTTCATATGGATCCGACGGGTACCATTCAGATGCATATAGAGCAGCAGTTTTTTTCACTCCTGTAATCTATTTTTCAGATTACCAGAGACGACTAAAGGAATTATCCAACACAAGTGCTTACTCTCTGCATTTTGGTACATTGCTCAAGTGAACCAATGATTATACAACAGGTTAATACCATATGGATTTCTTAATATGACAAAAGAATTGATTTCAAACGTACCTCTCCATTTTATTAAGTTGTTTAATTTTTTAGACAAACTAAAACCTCTCTAATTTTAACCAGTTTTAAAGAAAAAATATATTAACATCTATGATATATAATAAATATTGTGAATTTAATGATAATAATTTAATTTTACTGTTGTTTGTATATTTTTCTATAAAATTAATCAAAACTAGAAAAATCACTTATAAAAAATAAACAACTTATATTATATAACAAAGCTGATATATGTTAAATCTAGCAAGGTGGCACCGTAATATTGGAATGAATTTGTGTGCCTTTTTGTAAGATGGAATTTGGTGCATCCGAAAGAACCGTAGAGAGATTTGAGAATTTGTTTTTCTCAAGAAGTGGTTTTATATTTTTATCATCTGAACTCGGATTCAATGATAAAATACTATATATTATTAGTCTGAAAATATCATGTAGGATCATTTTTTTTTAAGATTTTGTACTGATAAAATACGGTATGTGCTGCACCATACGGCCTACCCTTCCAGTTCCACCCACTGGCGATAGCGCCGGCTCGCCGCGACCTTACACCGGAGCATGCTCTCCGCAGCCGCCGCCGACGCGCGCTTCTATGGCGGAGCACCCCGGCGGAGACGGCTCCGGCCACGCTGCTGCCTTGCGTCCCCGCCTGCCTCCGGCGGCGGCTGCAGCGAGTCCGAGTTCGTCGCTGAATTTGGCCGCTCCGTCTCTCCGATTACTGCTGCTGTTTTTTCTCGAAGGAATTAACAAGGAAATTCGTGCGCTTTTGCAGAAAGGCGAGACCTTTGCTCGTGGAGAGGTACCAGGACGGCGTCTCCAAGAGGTCTCGTCTCCTCGCTTCTCAAATACACCTGGACGAATTGTCAAGTTTGCATCTTTGAATTGTGGATGATGAATTGCAGAGTCGTGGCTAATTTATCATCATATGATGATATGATGCATGTGTTAAATAGGTATACACTGGACGGCAACTCTAAGCTACGAGTTCATCGGGAGATGCGTGAATCTCTGGTGAACACAGTGGAAGAAGAAGATGCAAACTCTTTGATTCCCCGGGCTGTTAAAGATTTTGTACTTCCTGCGGGGTTTCCAGGTGAATGCTTCCATCTCTGTGTGGTCGCCCGCTGATTCACTTCACAATCACTTTAGCCATTTGTGGTAGACTATTAAGGGTTCAGTTGTATAAAGTACAAAGTAGCAAATGCAGTAAATTGGTGTTGTTTAATTTCTTTAGTTAAGTTTAATCAACATTATCACCGTGTTGGAGCTACATGACCTCACAACTCTTGTCGAATGTAGAGCTTGTTTTTAAAGGAAGTTTTTCTTTTCCATTAGCAACCTACCGATTCTGAAAAACTGAAACTATGTAGTATACTCTGTCTGGTAAACCTGCAATTTGGTGTCATTGTTTGTTTCTACATTTCAGGGTCTGTTTCAGATGATTACCTGGAATACATGCTATGGCAATTACCAACAAATGTAACAGGATGGATCTGTCACACATTGGTTACATCAACCCTTCTGAAGGTATCTCATATTCTCATAACTTAATAAAGTCGTTAACAAATATAAATAAGTTCATAAATGGAAAAACATAAATTTACAGGTACTTCTCCTGATTTCTTATATGATATATGATATTATGGATTACACTGTTGCAATTGCTCCAGAGCAAAATAAGATAGATGATCAGAGTTTGTCATATTCTCCCACAAATAAAGAAGGGAACATGAAATTATGCTTCTTTCAAATGTTCTCTATCTCCAGTCAGTTTTTGATAGTGATTGATCTGAGGAGCAAAATTACAAGAAAACATGTAGCCTATTTCAATCTTATTGGCATATGTTGTTCAGTCGAGCACTTCCATTACAGTCTTGAGTTTTTCAAAGCATATTGTTCAGTCATAAGTCACAACCTTATGTCACAATTTGTGATAGCTGATTACAGATTGACACAGGCTGTAGGTGTTGGGTCCTTTACAGGAACTTCAGCAGCTGCTTCTGCTGCTGCTATAAGGTCATTATCACCCTTGCTATGTTATATTGATTATTCAGAAGTAGAGATCTTGGAATTTTTAATCGAACACACTGGAGAGCTGCATATCATTTCATTTCAATATGCAAGAGAAAAGTATGAGGGAGAGGGCAGAAGAAACCACACTCTTAACCCAACCACACCTTAAGTTAACAACCCAACTAAAAAAGATGAACTCCTCACCCATTAAGGGTTACCGACCTACTGAACAACTCACGGAGCCTATAAGCTCCTGCCGAGCACCACATGGCACTTTCATTTGGTACCGTTTGGAGAACTGTCATGACACTAGGACTTGCACCATTAAATACCAATCATAAGCTGATTTGCTAGTATAAGAACCTGAGTACCTGACCTTGTGAACCTCCAACGATGTTGATCCGGAGCACCTTGTTGCAGGTTCAGTACATCCACCAATTCCCAAATCCGAAGATACTATCTAATGACTTGGATAGTGAGGGCTCCTTTAATATCTGCAACCCACTTCCAATTATCGAAAGCCTGAGCCACTGTACGTTGTTTGATAAACCTTTTAGGGATCAGCTTGAAAAGTTTGGAGCCAGTTCCAAAAAGGTTCTATTTTGCAGCCATCTATCAGACCAGAACATAATTGACTGCCCAATGCCCATTACCAACAATTGATTCAACTCCAAAACTAAACAAGGCTTGGGCATTGCGCGGTACTTGGAGGGACAGACCGATCCATGGACACGCAGTGTGAGTCTTCTGGAAGAGAGAATTGTGATACTAGTCATCTTCTGTTTGGTATTTTGGTTACTTTAAATTATACTTGTATATACAATTAGAAAGAGCTTTTCTCGAGTCTTCACCAATTATTGCATGAATAGAGTAGAGGGCACGTACACAAGTGTGAACTTGTGATGCCAATGCAAGTGGACCTGTTCATTGTATGCTAATAATTAACTCAGATTTTTAGTCTGTTCACTCTGTTGCTGATTTAAGTCCTCCTTTTAAGTCTAGAAAAAACCTGTTTTGTAGATGGGTATCAAAAGATGGCATAGGGGCTTTTGGGCGCCTTTTCATTGGTACGTTTAATATATCTCGCCAAGATTCATGAATAATTGTGCAGGAAGGTTTATGAATAACATATATTGTTTAGGGAGATTTACGAATGAATTTTTTAGGTGGACGATTCGGAACACTTTTTGATGATGACCCAAAGAAGTGGCGGATGTATGCCGATTTCATTGGCAGCGCGGGAAGGTTTCTTGACTTAATCTCTTAAAATAATAAAAGCATATCCGTAAATCATATTGGCATGGTGACTCGAAGTCTCAAAATTCATTTGTAATATTATTTGTACAATTTTCAGCATCTTTGAGCTAATCACTCCGCTCTATCCTGGATACTTCCTCCCACTTGCATCATTGGGAAATCTGGCAAAGGTATATTGAAGAGAATGTATATTTATCCTTTACGTCTAGTTTCGCATGTGATTTAAGTATATTGTGAAAAGGCACCTGCATTTTTGTATAGAAAATCATTGATTCAGGACTTCTTAAGCAGGCTATAGGAAGAGGATTTAGAGATCCGTCCTTCCGTGTTATCCAAAACCACTTCGCGAAGTCTGGAAATTTAGGGGAGGTTGCTGCAAAGGTACCTCGTTCTATCTAGTACTTTCTAGCAGTCATTTCAGTGTCGCTTTGCCCTTACACCACACAGAATAGGTATAGTCACAAATTATCATTTCCGAATCAATCCATATATTGTTGGTTCTGATTCAATCAATATTGTGAAATGGAAAAATGGCATTGCTTTTATAGGAAAAATAGTACATTTTATAGTAATCCAATAATTTTCCATGGAATTTTAGGACATAGACTTAAAACTTATGCACCTTGTCACACTTTTTTGCTTCAGTGAATAAGAGATCTTATCTGAATAATTTGGTTATATTTTCACCAAGAAACTCTCATCTATTTTCAGGAGGAAGTATGGGAAGTAGGAGCTCAGTTGTTAGGCCTTTCTATTGGTGTACTTATTATGGTATAACTATTTGTTCTTGGTCATTATTTATTTCAGTATTCCAACATTAACTATTGGTCCTCCACTTCTCCTTGGTGCATAAAGGAAGATAATTGCCATCTTTGATTAATAACCCATTTGTTGGTGTATTTCAGGATACATCAGGCGTAAAGTCATCATACTCGACACTTGTTTTGACATGGTTTAGTGTCCGTCTTCTACATCTTTGGTTTCGCTATCAGTCCCTATCAGTTCTCAAGTTCCGCACAGTAAGGTGCTTTGCTTAAATTATGTTTTGCTCAATTTGGTAACTCAGTGAATATTTACATGTTAGGCCGTGCCTTTTCAGAATACATAAATATGATCGATCACCATCATTTCCTGCTGCATGTTTGTATTGGTAGGTAAACCTGAAACGTGCTCGGATTCTTGTGAGATCACATGTTGGACATCACATAGTTCCTGGTGGCATATTCTTCACCTGATGCTTTTGACATTTTTATTGCTTTATGAAGCAATTGTTGATAAGTCATTTTTTTGTCCTTTTGTTCTAGATTATGCTTCTTGCAATGAGGAGGAAAATATTTTAACATGGGAAAGATTCTTGCATCCACAAATTTCTTTTGGTGTCCCCATGGAGAGAATGCTTGATGGAGAAGAATCCAATGACATGGTACAGCATATGCCCAAATGCAAAGTTCTGCCAATGCCTTTTACTTTGGTAGATAGTTTTCAAACGTCTTCTTTACAACGCCTTTTGTAATTGACATTCCTTGACAGTTAAGAGTTAAAGGGGATAACAACAAATTTTCTTCTGTTAGCCATAACTACTGTTTTAAATTTGAATGAACCACGGATCAGTCTGCAGCCTGTCTTAGCCTTTGTTTTTGGAGTTTTTAGCTGAGTTTTTTTACCTAACATGGTTAATACCTAGACATTGATTTATTAAATCTGCTGTATAGCAAGTTATGAATGTTTTCCCTATCTTCTGGTCATAACAATTTCAAGAAGTGGGGGTTAGGGGTAGTCAGCTGTAGCTTATGGTATCTTGTAGGCATTGCCCTCACCATGGCACCCAGGAACTGGTTGCTGCTGAGTGCTGACCATGCATGCTTTTAACCTATTAACTCATTAATTTTTTGCCATATTCCACACTTCAATCCTGATCTATCAATACCAATCTTGGAAATTTGATAAACAGGTGGATAGACTATTGAAGTTGTACAGGAATGAGAAGTACATCCTCTTTGTTAAGCCATCTGGATCAAGATCAGCAGCATTTTTTGTTACATTCAAGGTAATCTACCACTTAAAATTGCTAGAAACAGATAGCTAAGCATAAGATCAACAAAGGCATATCATGTGTCTGTTCCTAACATTTCCAGGAGGGAGCAACAAGCATGTCAGTCCTCAGGAGCCTATGGCAAGCGCATTGGCTTCACAAAAATCAGCAAAGACAGGATGAGGTTTTCTCTTGGGTAGAGGAGAGTGTTCTTGCATTGGAGCACGGATTTACCGACTTCCTCAAACAGATGGAATTAGCTGGCTGGGATCAGAACCAGATCATTTTGAAGGTGCCAAAAGAACCTGTCCTGGTGATCGAACACCCTGACCAAGAGGTGTAGGATGACGATGACAACCAACTAATTCATTCTAGCAATCTTGGAGCACACCCAGTGCTGGCCTAATTATATTATGACCCTGGAGTTTGCTTCGATTCCAAACACGTGATTCTATCCTGCTGAGTGATGAATCAACTTTAACTGAACAATCAAATATAGAAGCAAGAAGCCTCTGACAGCAGAAGTAGAGTCAGCTGTCTGTCTGCACTGGAAGCAAAATTGCATGTCAATATGTCATCCGGCCAGATTTTCATTTGTCATAAACAGAAATACCACTCTTGGTGATTAAACGCATCAGCTTGTTCTGCTGCTGCTGCTGCTGAGCTGATGAACTCTTGTGTAATTGTGAGTATTGGACTGAATACACTGCTCTCAATTGCTCGGCAGCAATGACGGTGGTATATACACGTGCACTGATTATGATAATTTAATCTGATTATATTTCTTGCTAATCGCGTGATACTATACTGTTCTTCATCCAATAGTTATTTGCTTTGCTTAGAAACTACATTTATGAATACTATTGTTTTCTGCATGTGTGTCGATGCATGCACACAGAAAACATAGTTATACACTTAAAAACATTACAGCGTGGATAATAGAAATAGACAATATAAAGATGACAGATCAGTATATTGTCATTCAGAAACCTTATGTACATAGCTGTATTCGGTCAACTTTTAAGCACTGACGACATGCCATGTCAGTATTCAGAAACAACTACAACTGAGGCTACCAGTTCTAAACATTTACCCATTAAGATGGCTGCAGTACGACTACGAGCCTCCAGCATTTCAGTTAGGAGGCGATACAGTACAAAAATGATGCAGCAGCAGCTGGTAATAGGTGGTTTATGCCAAAATTGTTGGTGCATCAACTTTTCATTAAGCATCAAACCTTGGACTTGCCCTTTCCCTTTACTGTACTAGTGAAGCGAGTCATCTTCCCCTTCTTCTTTCCATCAGAACTGCCATCTGAGTCATCATCGCTATTATCATGCTTGCCATTTGACTTTTTCCGGCTACCAGATCCATATACATATTCCTTTGCCTTTTCTTTGTTCCTTTCTTCAGTAGTATCATCTTCAGTCTTTGGTTTCCAAATGAAAATGGACCTGCAGGGACATCCATGTAAGACTGAAAAAATGACAGTCACATTAGATAGATGCTGGATACAAACATAAAAACCGAACTACCTTGAACTTCCTGAAGCGAGGATATCATCTCGCGGATGTAGCTTGTTCACTGGGCTGATAGTTGTTATGTCAGGGTCCATCACCTCAGCCAGAAGCTTCCCTGTACTGGTGTCTATGAAATCAATGGGATGTAGAGCTACCCCATTGTAGTTTTCACTTATGTATCGACCAATAACTGCAACTGTTTCTGAGTAATCCTACAGAGCATTAAAATTCCATTTAAAACTGGTCAGTTGCAAATTAATGAAGATATTCTGGAAAAAGCAGTACGTAGTTGGAGCTGAACCTTTGGATCCCACTCGGCTTTGAAGGGAGTCAAGTGACGGTTGAAATCATGGCTGTGAACAATTTCTCTACTTGGGGATTCCAGATTACCGAAAATATAATCCCATACACGAATTCGGTTGTCCTGACATGTTGTCAAGATTTTACTCCCACTTTGTGGAGAAAAATATCCCGAATTAACAACTCGTCCATGAGCGAGGCTGGCAAGGGGAGAGTTGGCCTCCAGCTTCCTTGTATCCCAAATACGGGCCTAATAATTAAATCACAGAGATGTGGAAAGATTTTCGTTTATATAACAAAAATAAAAAGGAATATGTAGGTATCCAGAGCACTCACGTAGTGATCATTTCCACTGCTTAGAAGAACTTCAGGTTGAGCAGGGTTGCAATGTAGGCTGGTTACCTTGCTACCCTTTTTATGTATAAGAATTGGATGCCCAATTTTTGTTTTCAACCGTCTATCCAGCCTGCAAGTAGTAAGATATAGGACATATATAATAGTGTACATAATGCAGATATTCTACTATCGAAGATGCATAGTATTTAACATTGAGAAGTGCCACATATAATAGCATATAGGAGGCATATATCTCTTAAATGTAAACTCATAATTGATAACAAACTATTTCGAACTTGACTGCCAAACGAATGCATTGAATGAATCATATTAACATCCAAGTAGACTGTCTACAACATGGTAATATATTTTTAGTTCAGAAAAGGTACCAAACTGCTTCCTAGGGGTACTCACAAGTAAAGAAATCCAAAGCTATCTGCCACCAAAAGAAGACCTTTGTCAGTGTTAAAGTCCATCCCATAAATCATGCGCCAAGTGCTCGGACCCTGTTATGAGAAACAAACAGGATTTTTGTGTTGTTACAAAGAAGCCCAAAATGGATGTAAATTTATTCAGAACAGTGCAATCAATGGTGATCTAACTACAGTACAGGACGTCGAAA
Organism: Zizania latifolia; assembly: GCA_000418225.1. NCBI lineage: Eukaryota > Viridiplantae > Streptophyta > Magnoliopsida > Poales > Poaceae > Zizania > Zizania latifolia. The sequence goes on along the minus strand of KE373312.1, from coordinate 695,635 downwards.
TATAAATATAACAATACAGTCTATTAAAGCATTTCTGAAATAGCATAAAATTGACTAGAAATTAGGGGAAACTCACACTCCAACCATTTGGATTTAGATTTAACAGAGAGGAGCCAATTCCAGTGTCAAGGTCTGTGCTACATATAGTACCATCAGAAGAGGCTGTGTATAGTAATCCATCATTGGTGGTGTCAAACCTGAACAGGATAAAATGAAGTTGCAATATTTTATCCTTGGACAATCGAAACAATAAAAAATATGGAGGAAAAATCCATACTTCATGCTGTTCAGAATGCAGGAGTGCACAGAATCATAAATTATCTTCTCATGCAACTTAACATAATCCCAAATACCCAATAGCCCTTTCTGTTTGGACAGAATAGCAAATATATAATTAGTACCTTCTTACGTTCCAGAGCTGCAGCTGAACTTGAAAAGAATTTAAATGGACAACAAAATCATGGTAGGGAGTAGGGACTGAAATACCTTGTCTCCTGATAAAAGCACATTATTCTTCGTTGGGTGAAATTCCAAGCAGGTCACACGCCTCTGGAAAAATTTTATGTTTCCACACTCCAGTTGGTTGGGTATAATGAACTGAGGCTTAACCTATGAGTTGAGAGAAGAAAAAATGACTAAACTGGTACTAGCAAAGACACTGGTAACAAATATTGCAGCAGAAGTAATTAGAAAAAAGAGCATTTGTCACGTCTTATACAGTTATACCATGGAAATCTTTCCTTTAACTTGGCTCTGAAACACATAATCTAATGAAGTGTTTGTGTTCCTTCTAGAGGCTGGGATAACACCATGCTCCATCGCTACTCTATGTGGGCATGTCAAGGTTGTGTGACCTGCAAGTGAGGGAGGACATCATTGGTGTCAATGATTCAGATAGCCACTATTCATGTTTTTTAAATTGAGGAACAAAAAATGATATTGCAGATGAGGAAGACTTCTCATTTTATTTGCAAAATTGTCAACCAAGCTCTCAAGATGTAAATGGCAATATATATATTTTCTATGGAGCAATCAAACAAAAGCTACACCTTGAGATTCCAGACTGAATAAATATGAGAGCCAATACCAAATTATATACTGTTACACTCTCTCTGATCCAAACTGGTTAGTTCATTTATTTATTCCTCTAGTCTGGACAGAAGAGCAAACTTTCAGAAACTATCTGGAACAAGAAGTTAGCCTAAACTTCTATGAGCATGAACACAAGAATTACTAATTCATGAACAACAAACAGTTCTTGACACGGCATGCCCCTTTGGCCCTTTCCCATGTGTACTATACCAGTTTCTATTCAGTCGTCTCAAATCTGTATACTGACTGAACTCTTCTGCTTGCAAAAGAAAAACGAACCAAGCATACAGTCAAGGATATCAGAACCTGGCATCTTGCAGAGGAAGCAAGGCTTCCTGGGGCAGTCGATATACACTGCCCCCTTAAACCCGGCCTCATGTCCAGTACTCTTGCAAACCTGCAACCAGACATCACAGCGCACACATCAACTACAGCTTGACATTCACTCGCTGAAAAGTTCAGACTTCAGACACCATGACGGAAATCTATCTAAAGAAAAAACTCAAATTTTTTGCTGACGTGGATAGAAAAGAATGAATCTTTCTACCCAAATCATAAATTAGCCCAGCAAATGCAGGAGAGTAAGCAACCATCCTCACATTAAACTCAAGATAGTTAAACAGAAAATCAAAAGTAGCGGCTTTTCCTACACCAGAAATTAAGCAAAACAACAAAATATATCGAATTTACATCCCCAAATCCCCAAAAGCTACCGAAATAAAAATTATTAGCAAAGAAAGAAACAAGATGAAGTAAACTCTTCGCATTCCAAACCCCCAAGGCCCCAAAAGGCCAAAACTGATACAGCCGCTTAAGGGAAGCAAGCTCTAGCACACAAATCAAACTCAAGACATCAGGACGAAGCATTCGCTCTAAACATTGATGTCTCAATGGTTATTGCATAGCACAATCCGGAGGAAAAGCTGAGCGAAAACCCCAAAAGAATCGGCACCGAGAACTACCTTGCACACTTTCTTGAGACTGATGGTGATCGAGCCCTTCCTCCCACTCCTCGCCACCGCCGCGGGAGACTCCTTGGCCGAGGGTTCAGCCGCCGCCTCCCCAGCATCATCCTCGTCGTCATCGACTTCTCCGGAGCCCTCGTCGGCCTCCTCCTCTTCGTCGTCGGAGGATGAGGAAGACGAGGAGGACTCCCGGCGGTCCTCCTCGTCGGACGCCTCCTCGTCGGCATACGGCCAGCCGCGGAGGCGGCGGCGGCGGCGGTTGTGGACGAAGCGTGCGCGGGTTGTGGGGGCCATGTGTCGGTGAGGGTGTGAGGCCTCGGCAGGCGGGAAAAGGGGAGGTGTGGTGAGGGAAGGGGAGACGAGGCGGTGCTTCCGTTGGATGGCCTCGTACAGTCGTACTCGTCTTGTTGCCACGGTTTAGCCGTTTACCTTCGTGTTTGGGTTCGGTTATATGGCTTAAATCGATTAAATTTCTTTTTCTAAATTTTAAACATTTATCGAGTACGTTGGTGTCGATAACTGTTGGTGCAATGAAATCAGCAGAAAATAGCATTATTTAAGTAAATAACTTAAGGAGTTTATACATGTTTGGGTCTCTGAATAGATAATAGCTCTACTTCATGTGCTGTGTATATAGTTCTGAGTCTAAGCATTTGATATTCGATGTCCATACAGACTAAAAGGAGCTAGCATTTATAGGAAAAATTCTAATAGAGAAATACAAAGGTAACCCCTATGTTCAAGCCTTGGTTTGAAGCCTCGGGCTTCCAGATGCACATATCCGAAGGCACTCCAGTGTAAAATCACTTTAAGATCTTCGGAGACCGCCTTTAAAATCTTCATTACTATCTGTTGGTGTAATGAATTATTACACAATAGGTTCAATAAGCCTCAAAGGGCTTAGAATGAAACAGAGTGTTTGAGTCTGATTCAGGCCTCTAAATGGAGTAAAATCTTACGTCCGAAAGTAAGTGTATTGCTGTAATGTCAAGTATTTCGTGATCCCCCTCTATCAGTAAAGAGGGAGTATTTATAGACACAGTCGGTAGATGGTAATACGTTATTACCCCCTACTTACATCTAACTATAGCTGTAATACACAGTGTAATACAAGTAGGAGCAACACAGTAAAAGACTTAATGTAGTGATGTAAAGTACATGTTCCGTCGGAGGGGACATATACCCCCGGTTTTGGACTTCGGGCCTTGAAGCGGTTTGTGTCCTCTAAGACGGTATCGTCGAGGGCTCAGACGCCGGAGGGGGCTTCGGCAGCATAGAACGAAGTCTTAACTCTTCGAGGGATCCTCTGGACTTTTAATCAATTCTTGATGATTACCTGAGTACTGCGGGAATTAATTCTCCCAACACTATCAAAGTGATATGATGGTCGTATTCTCCGACAATAGCTGATCGGTTAGCTGTGGTAATCAATCCGTTTATGTTTTCTTTTAGAAATATAGAAAAAATTATAGAAAATGTAGAAAAATTCAAAAATAAATAAATAATATGGAAAATATAGAGCTAAGAAAATTTTTAATACAATGATAAAAATATATGGTATGGTATTTATTGTTTTTAGTTAAATTAAATGGTAGAGAACAATGTTATTTTTGTGAAAAAAACAAAAAAAAAAAAACTAGCAGCTATTGGGCTAGTCCCATGTTTTCTTTTTACCGATTTCGTTGTGTTTCAAAACTAAATTTGAAAATTTTTAAAACAAAATTCAAAAAAAAAGCATTATAAATCACCTACTGTTTTCAGTATTTTTGATTTTTTTTAATTTTAAAATTTTAAATTTGAATTTAAACCAAATTGATTGTTTTTATATACCGGCTGACGGCAGACGGCCAGCTACCGCTTGGCAACAACCCTGCCCCTGCTTGTTATGTTTCTGCTTTTGATGTTCGTGCTCGCCAGATTATTTTGTTGCCCATGACGTCTCAAAAATATCAAACGTAGCAATCTAATACTTGTAAAAAATATTTTTTTATCTTTGAAGTACATATACACACTCAAGGATATTATGGTATTATTGTCTTTTTTTCATCTCCTTAATATATATAAATATAAATTGACTTTCCAACTGGTTTATAAAATATAAATTGTT
>KE373312.1:672493-684456 GCA_000418225.1 Zizania latifolia | reverse complement strand
GGTTCCTCCGCTCGTACACCCCATTCCATTGGGGCGTGCCTGGTGGAGTCAGCTGTGGAACAATTCCACACTGCTTTAGATGATCAATAAACTCATGGCTCAAATATTCACCTCCACGATCCGATCGCAGAAATTTAATTGTCTTGGCTGTGTGATTTTGTACCTCATTCTAGAACTCCTTGAACTTTTTAAAAGATTCTGACTTATGCCTCATTAGGTAGATGTAACCAAATCTACTAAAGTCATCGATAAAAGTAATGAAGTACTGAAAATCACATCTGGCCGTAGAACTCATTGGTCCACATACATCAGTATGTACAATAGCTAACAATTCATTTGCCCTCTCACTTTGACCAGTGAAAGGCGTCTTAGTCATTTTGCCAAGTAAACAAGACTCATATATGTCAAACGATTTGAAATTAAATGACTTCAAAAGCCCATCTCTATGGAGCTTCTGCATGCGCTTCTCATTTATATGACCTAAACGACAAAGTCAAACATAAGTAGGATTCAAATCATTAAGCCGAGACTTCTTGGTATTAACATTATCATCATGTATATCCTCAAGATTCAGAATATATAAGCCATTCAACAATGGACAAACACCATAGAGCATACCATTCGAAAATATCAAACAACGCATGTTCTTTATTACGAATTCAAAACCATCTTCCTCTAAACATGACGAAGAGATAATATTTCTGCCCAAGGCAGGAATGAAATAACAATTATTCAATTCTAAAACTAATCCTGAGGGTAGCGACAAAGAATAAACGCCGACAGCCAACGCAGCAACTTTTGCACCATTGCCAACGCGGATATCCAATTCGCCTCTTGCACACTTTCTAGTCCTTTTTAGTCTCTGTAATGATTTGCAAGTATGAATCATTGATCCGGTATCAAATACACATGAATCACTTGGACGAGTAATAAGATTAATTTCAATAACATTTATACCTGAAGTAGAAGTCACAATTTCCTTCTTTTTCTTGAGTTCTTCCAAGTACAACTTGCAATTCCTCTGTCAATGACCAGTCTTATGGTAGTGATGGCAAGTGTCAGAAGTAGCAGGGCCAGTCTTAGACTTTCCAGCTGGTTTAGGCTCAGAGCTCAAGATCACATCTGAAGCTTTAGCCTTTCCCTTGCGTTTTCTCTTCTTACTATCCTTCTGAACCATCATCATATGACTAAAATTCTTTTTAATGTTATCCTCAGCAGTCTTTAGCATCCCATGTAATTCAGTCATGCTTTTCTCTATGCTGTTCATATAAAAATTTAAAATGAATAGCTCGAAGCTCATCGGGAGCGACTGGAGAATCACATCCGTGGCCAAATCTTGGTCAAGGGGAAAACTAAGTTTTCCTAGGCTCTCAATGTAACCAATCATCTTGATCGCATGAGGACTAACTGGGCTGCCTTCTACCAACCTACACGCAAACAAAGACTTTGAGATGTTATACCTCTCAGTCCATGCTTGGTTCTCAAACATGCCTTTGAGTCCCACGATCATATCATAGGCATCCCTGTCCTCGTATTGCTTCTGAAGCTCAAAGGACATACAGGCAAGCATGAGACAGCTAACATCAATCGAATCGTTGGCGTGCTTCTTATAAACCCTCATATCCGTGGCAGATGCATCATTTTTTGGTTCATTAGGATAGGGTTCCTCTAGAACATATTCCTTTTTCTCTTGCTTGAGAACAATTCTCAAGTTTCTATACCAATCAATAAAGTTTGTTCCTGAAAGCTTTTTCTTTTCAAGAATTGATTGTAAATTAAAAGTGAAAGTGTTCTTAGCAGTAGGTGCCATGATCTACAACAAAAATACAAGTTTTAGCACTGTGCTATATGAATCTTCTATCAAATAAAAGATGCTCCACTATATGTAAAATGATCGTTTTCCCTCTAATGACACATAGTGGGACAAGATCCATATTCAACTAACTCCTAGTGAGCTTTGGCATCACTGCTAGAAGATTAGTGATATAGGTAAGCAACACTTTGCTAATCACATCCCTATGTGACTCTTGTTCGTTGGGGGTAGCATCCTATGCCTCGACGCCCAACTCCATGCCCCAAAGCCCAAAACCGTTTTGATAGCTTTGTTAAGCAAATCAATACTATGCATGTGGTTGTCCGACATCCACCATAACTGGTTAAGATAAAAGATGGCACTCTGCTTTGACAGACCCACCATATAGTGATCAAAACCTTTGTAGGTACAACTATTGAAAAGGGTATCAAAGTTCTTTATTTTCTGAGGAAAATCATTCTAACATGATAACGATATCTACCACTCACAGAAACATGGAAGAATAGTATGACAGAAATATAAGTAAACATCACATACAATCATATTAACTATGACATAGTATGGTCCTTTTCTTATGGTGATTTCCATCTCCATGGTTCTTGTCCTTCGGGTCATCACGCTTCAGGCCTCCATAAACCTGTATCAGTCTATTACACCTAATAGCACTATACTAATTACATGAACAGAAGCATCACATGTCGACGCGCAGGTCGTGTAACATTTGAATAGCCTTAAGCTATAATTAACCATGACATGCAGGCCATGAAAATTACATGCTTGTATCTCATACATTGCAAGGCCATACCAGTCACAATATTATCTGCAAAAACAAGTTAGGTGTAGAATCTACACATGACTGAACAAGACCCGGAACTTCCGGCTCAAAGGCCCAGAACTTTCGAGTCAAACCCGGAACTTCCGAAATCAACCTTCTGTATCGAATTTATTTTGTCCTGAAACTTCCAGGTCACACCCAGAACTTCCAAAAATAACCTTCAGTTTCAAAGTTTATTTCGGCTCAGAACTTCCGGGTCACACCCGGAACTTCCGAAAATCCGATGCAAAACAATAGATATAATCTATCTCCACCACATATCACCTATATGTGATCGATCCAGATCGAACACTACGCACGTAGGCTCTGATACCACTGTTAGATTATGGGGAGGCTACACTAGCGTTAATTTCAAAAAATTTACCCAGTTCGTCCAGGAACCATGCGTGTAATGGAATCATAGATCGTTACCTCTAGCCACGAGACACGCTAGGGCAGCGAAAGTAGAGTTGATGAAGCGCGTTCTCAATCAGCTCCGCTCAGTTCCGTCCGTTCATCGGAGATGAAGACGACGTAGACCGGCGATCTCCACGGGAATATCAGCACCGTAGTAGTAGCGGCGCCTCTACGGTATCCACACGTACAGAGACATGATCACCTCAAGCAGGTATGCTAGTACCGCGTGAGAGATCAAGGGAGAGATGGCCACAACCAGTGTAGCCAGGAGAGGTGATGGCTAGGGTTAGGTCTAACCAACAAGCAACAGCAATGGCAGCAGCCTTTTTGTCCTAGCCCCTCCTCTCCTTATATAGTGCCCTCTCATGGGTCTTTTATCAGTATTAAAGCTCAATAGATCTAATCTGTTTGCCTGACCCGAAAGTTCTGGTCTAGGCCTGGAACTTCCAAAAACAACCTTCTATACGAATTTATTTCTGTCCGAAACTTTCGGTCCAACCTGGAACTTCCAAAAATAACATTCTGTATCGAATTTATTTCGATCCGGAACTTCTGGTTCATCTAGAATTCACCTTTCAGACAGGCCCAGAACTTCCGGCTCCTCCAGAAACTGAAACTGGGGCTGACCCGGAACTTCCGGATGCTCTAGAACCAGAATTTTCGGCCTCAAACCAGAACTTCCGGTTCCCCCAGAATTCTCTTGGGCATATTTCCATCAGATTGGTCCAAAGATGTTACGGTGAACGGACATGAAGCAAAGAGAGGTCTGGCTATCTATCATCAATGGAGGTGAGGACCCATGCCCTATGGTGTTGGTCGATCGTGGCATCAAAAAGCTCATAAGGGAAGTCATGTTGACCCGCCATCTACAAGTTGCAATAAAAACAAAGTAGGAATATATTTAGTGTTGTACATGCAAAAAATCTACTAGCGAAGGAAAAAACCAGAAACTGTACCAAAACACTAATAGTAACTTACGTACATATGCTTTGTGTAGTATGTACAATGTGACGCGTGCGTTGTTAGACATGTCTTGTGGTCCCTTGACTGCTTGTGCCAACTGCTTGACTGCTCCACAAGCTACCATTACGTGGCTACATGGCTTATGGTACAGTCTTAGTTTATTGCAGGTACATTCACAAGTATCGCTAACGGTGCACTCATGAACAATAATCTCTTTATTTGTTCCTCTCTGGCCTTTGTCTCAACACATGACCTTAAAACAGAGTTTCCAGGAACTTCTCTTGATTGCCCGGTGTTGGTTAGCCTTTTTACTCTTCTCTATCAAGTATTCCATAATCTTTCTATAATACAGAAGTCGTTCATCCATGTGCACAACTAAAGCAACACAATGCTGGTCGACGAAGTATCGAGTTGTTCTACGAAGTATTCCCTCGACAATACCAACCAAAGGCAGGCATCGCATATCTCGCATCATCCAATTATAAACCTCGGTAAGGTTGGTGGTCATGATGCCATACCTTGCTCCATGAGTATCGTGAAGTAAAGACCAATGCTCTTTTCTCTTGAATTTGATCCAATTAGAGTAACACCGAATTTTCACCCTCTTCCACCTATGAACTATCTGCTGGTCATCAATAGGCAGCTCACAAAGTGGCTCTGGTTCTGGCTCCGAATCACTTCTGGATTGCTGCTTCCGGAATGCGGTCATCGTCGACGGCGGCGAAGGATGGAGCCGGCGGTGGGCAGTTCCGGCGGCACGTGACGATGGCTCGAGGGCAGATCTGGCGAAGGGATGAAGCCGGGAGCGGGGCACAAAGGCGGCGCTGGCTCTCCCATGTGGCCTGTGGCAATGAAGGTAACCGACGCGAGTCGACGATGCTGGGAAGGTGTTGGCAACGGGGAAGGAAGGTGGCACGGGGATGTGGCCGACAGTGGCCCCGTGGCGTGGAGGAGTAGCCCGTGGAGATGGTGCATGCGTAGGCCGAGGCCGACGTGGATAAGGTGCCAGCGGATAAGGAAGCCGATGGCGACGTGCGGCGGCATGGCGGCCAGGAGGCGGAGCGCGACGGCGCGAAGGCAGTGCACAGTGGAGCAGAGGCTAGGAGGCGTCGTGCGGCGGCGTGGTGGCCAGGAGGCAGTGCGCGAAGGCCATAGGTGGCACGCGGTAACCAGGCTTCGGCAGGAGGCATGGCCTTGCGATGGAGCGGTAGGGCTAGGCCGCGAGGCCTTGGGCGTCGGCGCAGGAGTTGTTTTCGGTTGTGGGCGTTCCTTTACGTCGCTCGTGGTACGCGCAACGACCCTAGGCGGTGGTTTGGGCTCAAATCTGTCTTGCGACGGTGGTTTTGCAGGATCCGTGGTTGGGCAGAGCTGACGATGGTCAGCTCCTTTCCGATTGGTTGTCCTTGGGCAATTCGGTGTGGTTCCTCTGGTGGTGTCTTGGCAGTTCGGCAGTCGTCTCTTTTCATTTTCCTCTCCTCCTTTCTCTTGGAGCTCTTTTACTTCTTTGGCCGTCTTCCCTCTCGGTCGCGGGGTGCTCTTTGGGTATGGTGGTAGATAGGTTTTGGGAATTACAGTCTCCTCCTGCTGTTGCTGTCGTCATGTGGGAGTGGTGTCAGTGGTGGGACACTGGCCTAGTCAGAAATGTTTTTTGTTTTTCTTCCGATTACGGTTTCCTAAAGTTATAATCTTGTAATTTTCTTCTTCTATATTAATATATTTCTCCACATTTTCTTACGTGGATTGTTCAAAAAAATACAATCACAGCATGAAAGAGGTAAATCTACCATCTATTAGGAGGAGGTGACTATACTCAGACCTATTCATTCAACCAAATATGAACTTGTATTATCCTGAACTATTTTATACAAGTAAACAGACAAAACCATATACATATATAGGCCTCACTCTCCATAACAGAATAGAATCAGGATTGGAGGAGGGAGTATCGGCAGGATATACAATGCCAAAGATAGAGATACGATACATCTAGAGATAGAGGTACTATCTACAAACAATGTGTTGGGGCTTGCAGACAATATGGATTATATGAAAGACCCCGGCTTGCTCCTTGTGCAATCTTGAGCCTTGTTGTCTCTGTTGTGAAGCCAATCGTCTAGGCTCCCATTCTCCATGTAATAAAATTAGTGTGTTTTAAGCATTTATCTTGGGTGCCATGTCCGAAGGGGAGCTAGGCTTTCTGTGTGATCATCATACACCAACCGTGCAGTCAAGAAGCATGCAAGCAAAGCAAGAGCGACGAGTCCTCCTAAGGTGATTCCAATGGCTAGTGCACGGCGCAATTTGCTCCGCAGTGAGGTGGTGGTTTCATCTCTTGTAATGGAGGTGCAAGTGTTGCCGAGTACAGCACCGCATAGATTCGTATTCCCACTGTAGCTGGAATCCAAAAATGTATCAAACTGCCGCCCAGTTGGAATTGGTCCTTCTAGTTTGTTGTTAGAAACATTGAATCTAGAGAGGAAGAGCAGATTGGTCAATGCCAATGGTCATGCACCTGTGAGCTGATTATTTGACAAATCTAGCATTTGCAGGTTTGTGAGGTTGCAGATCTGCTGTGGTATTTCTCCAGATAAGCTGTTGAAGCTGACATTGAGGCCAAGGAGCATTTTCAACTCACCAACTCAGGGGGAATTGCTCCTGTGAATTTATTGCTACCTAGATTTAATGAGTTTGGAAAAGCATTGAGCTGGCGATATTGACGTGACGGTGTGGAATAAACAGGCATTTCAAGGAGCTTTGGGTCCAACTGGGCAGCATTCTTCCTTGATTGTAGCATCGGCATGTTCATCAATGCAGCTGGTATATCCCCTGAAAGACTGTTGTTTGATATGTCTAGATAGAAAAGAAGGTGCAGGTCACTAATCCATAATGGTATTTGTCCACTAAGCGTATTGTTTGATAAATCCAACACCTCCAGTTTGCTGAGCTTTGATATCCAAGGAGGGATTTGTCCAACCAATCCACAAGAATCCATCGACAGTACCTTGAGGTCCTCAAAACCATCAATTCTTTCATCTTGTGGCATGATTTCACCGTTGAAGTTGGTTCCAATAAGCAGGGAGGTAAGGTTCTTGCAGCTCTTGAGTATCTGGAGTGCATTTGTGATGTTTGTGAAATGGTTACCGGCTATTGATATGAAGGACAGGGACTTCAGATTGCCGATTCTTGGTGAGAACTGGCCATGAAATTAGTTGTAAGCCAGCCGCAACGCAATTAGATTGCTGCATGAGTATATGCTTTCAGGGATTGTACCAGTGAATTTATTCAATAAGAAATCTGCAGTTGTCAGATTCAACCGGGTAAAATTGATGTTGCTAAGATTTCCCACAAAACTGTTGTTTCTGAGGCTGATATACCTCAGATTTGTCAAGTTACCTAGGCCTGATGGCAGCTCACCAGTCATGTTGTTGTTGTCCAATCGGAGCTCCTCCAATTTGCTAAGCTGGCCAATAGAATACGGGATGTTGCCAGTGAGCCCAGTCGATCCGAGATCAAGGACGGCCAGATTGGTGAGTTTTACTATGTGGGAACCATCAAGAACTCCCTGCAAATCATTGTTAGGAAGAGACAGGTGCTCCAGCGAGGTAGCACTGAAGAATTCTTCAGGGAGAGCTCCGCTGAAGTTGTTGTAGCCAGCCTTGAGCTCTCTCAGCTTGGAGCAATTTCCAAGCCCTGGGGGTATATTGCCGCTGAATTGGTTGAAACAAATGTCAAGGATAACAAATGATGGGGCGTTGACACAGATAGAAGATGGTATCTGTCCTGTGTAACTGTTGTTGCTTGCATTAAGAGCAACCATATTCTTCATCACCTCCCATTGTTTGGATGGGAACTGCCCTGCAAATAAGTTGGTCGAGATATTCAGTACCTGGAGAGGGAAACCATCACCGGAGGATTGCAGCTCTGGCAGAGCACCATCTAGGCGGTTGAAGCTGACGTCGAGGACGATGATGCTTCTGGAGAACAGCAGTTCCATTGGTAGACTGCCGTGGAGTGAGTTGTGAGACAGGTTGAGGTGCAGCAGCCCAGTAAGATTGCCGAGTGATGGCGAGATGCTCCCTTCCAGGCCCTTAGAAGCCAACGCGACACAGCTGTGACCGTTCCATCGCTGCTGCAGATGATGCCTTCCCATTTGCAGCAGTCTGTGCCTTTCACCCATGACATGCCGAGCCTGCCATTGCCTCTTGGCGAGAGATCATCCAGGAAGCCGATGAGGGAGCTCTCCTGTTGCTGCGTGCAGCAGCTGGCGAGAGCCACAAACGAGAGCACAAGGACAACATCAATGCCGAAGAACAGCACGGGTGATTTCTGGATTAAGCCTGAAAAGTGAAACCATGTGTCTTGCTAAAAAAAAGATTTTTTTTTCAAAGATAAAAAGAACAACTGAAAACCGTATGAGTAAAAGGGAAGCTGCCTGAAAATTGTAGCGCTGAAGCCATGGGCGCCACGGCATGCAGGCCTTCGGCTTCACCCAAACCGGAAGAAACCCGTGCAAGGTCAGCAATGAGCGTGCTTAGCTGGTCTTGTGTTCCTTGTGTTACATTGTCAATATTTTTGGTGAACGATTCGGTTCTCCTAGTTGGTACTTCGCATTAGGTGAGGCTGTTGATCCCTACACACCTAGTAATTGAAGATCAAATGTCCAATTTCTTTCATTGACTTAGTACGGTAATAGTAGTATAATCTAGCATAAACTTGTCGCCCGTTGCCCTGTTCTAACACACCTTACCGTTACTCTATATTTATCTTAATAAAAAAATGACAAACGAACTAAAAGCAGAAGCTGACGGGTGGGATTAGGTACCACCAACCGGAGACACGTGTATGTATTTTTTTTTCTAACTTACATAGTGTGATAACCTTGACTGATTCAAGCATCATCACTTAGTTGACTTTATACTGCTACTGTGACCATGGTCCATGTGTGGAGCCACGTTGGCTCAGCCGGATTCACCTGTAATATAATATTATAATTTATAATCGAATTTGATATTTTATAGTAGAACGAATCTAAATAGTAACAATATTAAATCCGAACCTAAGTGACAATATTATGGAACACGGAAGAAGAAGTATTTTATCTCTTATTTATCATATGTGTGTTTTTTAAATCTTGTATATAGATTTCAAACTTAAAAATTAATATATAAAGACTAAATATAATATTAATAATTAAGTGTTACACTATTTCAGTCTCGTGGTTTTATGGAGTGTTGCCTCTTGCCTGATTTGTTCAAATATAAGGGGTTGCGTGCGTGTACTTACGTAATACCTTCATATTTCAAGTTGGTTCGTTTTTTTAAAGTTTAATCTTTTCAATTTTAACTAAATTTAAATAAAAAAATATATTAATATTTTCAATATTAAATAAATATGCTATTATAACATATTTTAATAGTCGATTTAATAAAACTAGTTAGATATTATAATTGTTGATATAATTTTTATAAAATTATTTAAAGTTAAAATGACGATAGTTGTATACTAGCATGTGGAAGAATGACAGAAATGTTCCTACCTTTGTAAGCATTGTATGGGTTGTTAGACTATTTCCGAAGAATTGATCTAAGAAAAGAGATTGCTGAAGAGATTCTACTCTCATAGTCACATGAGGATCAGTTCTGGTTTTGTTCTGGATGTCTTAGAGTGGTGTGCAAGGGCCTTTGGTGGCTGGCATGACTGGTTATATTCTCCCTTCATGTCACCGACGTCGTGCCCATGGTTGGCTTGATCGGCTTCGTCTCAGCAGTACAGTGGTCGCTTTCTTCTAGCTTCTTCTCCTCCCTCTCCCTCGAGCTCTTCATCTCCTGTGGTCGCCTTCCTTCTCGGTTGTGGGGCGCTCCTCGGTTTTGGCGGAGTTCTGGCTTAGAAGAAGTTTTGCTTGTCTGCTGTTTCATCGACGTGCTGGAGTTGTGCTGGTGGAGGGGCGCTGGCTTGGTTGGGCAACAGGGTTGCAAGGTCATGTTTTCGTCCTGGATTCTTTCGGTGATAGGACGCTTGCTTCCAGAGGTTATATTGGTTATTTGGGATAGTCTGAGAGCATCTTCAGGATTAGGGGATGGTTCAGGCAAAAGCCTTTTTCAATTTAGTTGGGCCGACATCGATGACGTCTTCAGACACCATGTTCCTCTTTTGAGGCTTTGTCGCGTAACCGCCCTCTAGCCCCGTCACGAGACTCTTCAGTGAAAACCTAGCATAAGCCTGTTAGGCGGATGATGGCGACGCTTTTGTGTCGTGACCTCTCTAGAGGCATCGTCTTGAAGGTCTCGTTGCTCGCCTTTGCCGATCTCCTATGGGTTCATCCTTCAGCGTGCGCTCGCTCGCTAGTTGGCTGCGAATCTTGCTAAAGGGTTGCTTGTATGATTTGGTTTTGTCGAGTGTTGGTCTCTCTCCTGTTAATATTGGTCGGTCTCGTCTAGCGATGACTCGCTTGATGTTAGCACTGTTCTTGATTCGTGGGTAGAAGTTGCTAGCCTGTATGGAGTGTATTTTTGCTTTTCCTGATTACAATCTCTTAGGATCGTAATATTGTATTTTTTTTCTGATTTAATTAATATAAACTTCATTGTCTTGTGTGGGTGGATTGCTAAAAAAATGCTGCTGCTAGCAAGATTTTTCTGAAGCTTGTAGTAATTTTGTCTGTCAGTTCAGGAGACTGGACTTCATCAGGGTTCAGGCTACGGAGAAGGCTACCCATAATACATTTATTCAGATTAAAACCTTAAAACCACGTGAACTCACACGTTTTGACCTCTCAAATATCATGCAATTAGGGGAAAATTGCATCTAGCTTAGTGCATGCTATCGAATAAATAAGAGGTAACAAAATTTTTTTAGTTGATTTCTTAATTTTTATATATAAATTTAAAACAGTCTATGTAAGAAATTAGATAAAGTAACATTAAATTACGCATACATAAATATGTTTTTATTACAATTTAGTGAACCTTACACCTGAATGTATTCAGGTGTAGCGGTTTGTTGCTTCCTCTTTCTTTGAAAAACTATAGCTAAATTTGAAATTGTAAAACTTAATTTGAAGATTATACTACTTGTTTTTTTTCATCTTTTAACAGTTTTTATTTTAGAAACTTTACGAATAGAAATTTAAAATTTTATCTTAAAATTATTTTATCTACAGGGCTGGTCTCGAATGCTTAAATGGTCCAAATCATTCTCTGCCACCGGCCCACGACAACATCACAGTCTGGACCTTTTGCACAACTTGCCCCTTCAGGGCAAGTTCGAAAAGTTTAAATTTTAAGAAACAACCGGATGAGTATTAGCCGGTAATAATATATTGAAACTGATGTTTTGTAGTTTTTAGATATTTTATTTTTAGATTTTATAACTGTTGAGTTTCACGGTCTAGTTCTAAAATTTAAACTGCTTAAAGAACATAAAATTATAGCAATAGCTTCAGCTACTTAAGCTTTCAAATACTTTCCCTGTACTAATGTTGCAGGTGTTAAACTTAGACATATATATTAAAGATATGTACAAAAGACTATACTATCTTTTTTGGGCTAAATAAGTACGGGTCTAAAAGTGGTTGAGTAAAGCAATAAATAATCAAATTTGAAGATAATATGAATATTTTAAAAATTAAAGTATTTTAAACTCTAAAATTTGTTAATATATGGGTATACAAGACATTGGTGCCAAATTTGAAATCAGAGGCAAAACTGGCAATTCACAAGTGGCACGGATGAATGGAAAGTGCAGCACGCACGATGACGTGCCGTAAAGGACACATGCGGATTCAACCACACGCGGCAAACATCGTACCCTACCCAGTGACAGTGGGCCTATCGCTCGTAACTGCAGCGGGTAACCCGACTGCGTGGTACAAAAGGTTTCGTGCCAGGGACACGCCGGTGCGTCACGGGTGGGCCCCGCCCGGCGTCGTGCGCTCGCACGTGTGTGTCGCTGACAGGT
>KE373312.1:623504-672483 GCA_000418225.1 Zizania latifolia | reverse complement strand
CTGCTGTTTCATCGACGTGCTGGAGTTGTGCTGGTGGAGGGGCGCTGGCTTGGTTAGACAACAGGGTTGCAAGGTCATGTTTTCGATCTGGATTCTTCCGGTGGTAGGACGCTTGCTTCCAGAGGTTATATTGGTTATTTGGGGCAGTCTGAGAGCATCTTTAGGATTGGGGGGATGGTTCAGGCAAAAGCATTTTCTAACTTAGTTGGGCCGACATCGATGATGTCTTCAGACACCATGTTCCTCTTTTGAGGCTTTGTCGCGTAACCGTCCTCTCGCCCCGTCACGAGACTCTTCAGTGAAAATCTAGCATAAACCTGTTAGGCGGATGATGGCGACGCTTTTGTGTTGTGACCTTCCTGGAGGCATCGTCTTGAAGGTCTCATTGCTCGCCTTTACCGATCTCCTATGGGTTCATCCTTCAGCGCTCGCTCGCTCGCTAGTTGGCTGCGAATCTTGCTAAAGGGTTGCTTGTATGATTTGGTTTTATCGAGTGTTGGTCTCTCTCCTGCTAATATTGGTCGGTCTCGCTTAGCGATGACTCGCTTGATGTTAGCACTGTCCTTGATTCGTGGGTAGAAGTTGCTAGCCTGTATGGAGTGTATTTTTATTTTTTCTAATTACAATGGGTTGTAATCTTATAATTTTTCTTCGATTTAATTAATACAAACTTCATTGTCTTGTTAGTGTGGATCGCTAAAAAAATGCTGCTGCTAGCAAGATTTTTCTGAAGCTTGTAGTAATTTTATCTGTCAGTTCAGGAGACTGAACTTCATCAGGGTTCAGGCTATGGAGAAGGCTACCCATAATATATTTATTCAGATTAAAACCTTAAAACCACGTGAACTCACACGTTTTGACCTCTCAAATATCATGCAATTAGGGGAAATTTGCATCTAGCTTAGCGCATGCTATCGAATAAATAAGAGGTAACAAAATTTTTTTAGTTGATTTCTTAATTTTTATATATAAATTTAAAACAGTCTATGTAAGAAATTAGATAAAGTAACATTAAATTACGCATACATAAATATGTTTTTATTACAATTTAGTGAACCTTACACCTGAATGTATTCAGGTGTAGCGGTTTGTTGCTTCCTCTTTCTTTGAAAAACTATAGCTAAATTTGAAATTGTAAAACTTAATTTGAAGATTATACTACTTGTTTTTTTTCATCTTTTAACAGTTTTATTTTAGAAACTTTACGAATAGAAATTTAAAATTTTATCTACAGGGCTGGTCTCGAATGCTTAAATGGTCCAAATCATTCTCTGCCACCGGCCCACGACAACATCACAGTCTGGACCTTTTACACAACTTGCCCCTTCAGGGCAAGTTTGAAAAGTTTAAATTTTAAGATACAACGGATGAGTATTAGCCGGTAATAATATATTAAAACTGATGTTTTGTAGTTTTTGGATATTTTATTTTTAGATTTTATAACTATTAAGTTTCATGGTCTAGTTCTAAAATTTAAACTGCTTGAAGAACATAAAATTATAGCAATAGCTTCAACTGCTTAAGCTTTCAAATACTTTTCCTTGTACTAATGTTGTAGGTGTTAAACTTAGACATTTATATTAAAGATATATACAAAAGACTATACTATCTTTTTCGGTACTAAATAAGTACCGGTCTAAAAGTAGTTGAGTAAAGCAATAAATAATAAAATTTAAAGATAATATGAATATTTTAAAAATTAAAGTATTTTAAACTCTAAAATTTGTTAACATATGGGTATACTAAACATTGGTGCCAAATTTGAAATCAGAGGCAAAACTGGCAATTCACAAGTGGCACGGATGAATGGAAAGTGCAACACGCACGATGACGTGCCGTAAAGGACACATCATACCCTACCCAGTGACAGTGGGCCTATCGCTCGTAACTGCAGCGGGTAACCCGACTGTGTGGTACAAAAGGTTTCGTGCCAGGGACACGCCGGTGCGTCACGGGTGGGCCCCGCCCGGCGTCGTGCGCTCGCACGTGTGTGTCGCTGACAGGTGGGTCGGTGCAGTTATATTAGGTCGGTCGCTGATATTTAAAAGTTAATGAACGGTTTTAAAATAATTCAAAAAATTCAAAATGATTCGTTTACACACCCTACGTGTTATATACTAAAGTAATCCAGTTAAAATGACCATCTGTTGCATGAACATAAAATACTGCCACCATTTTATATTTTTAGTTATTTGACTTTTCTTAAGCCTTTTTTAAAAAATTTAAATAAGTTTTTAAAAATATATATTAACATCTACTCTTTTTCCATACCAACATATAACACCGTCTAGAGTTTAAAATATATTTCAAATATAGAAAGAGTATTATGGTATTTTTAAAAACTTTTTAATATACGTGCCTAAAGTTAAAGATCGCTAAATTTTAGAACGGAGAAAGAATAATTCAATGTTATAATTGTTGATATACTTTTTATATGAAAATTTTAAAGTCAGATAAATCTGTTTTATAAAAAGTCAAACAGTTCATCAGTACATTTCATCAAATCAACAAGGTGGTGTCAACGCTGACCATAGCATACATGAACTTTTTTTTTCTACTCACCTGGACTCTACTGGAAATTACTGCAGCTACCGTAAATCAAATCAGTTAAGTGTGCGAGTAGCATTTACCCCTCTTTAACTACTTAGCCCCAGGTGACCAGACCATGAGACCAGTGTCCAGCAGAGAGTCTCCTGCGAGTTCAAATCTCGTATTAAAATCCCCAACCAAATTAATTCCCATCTCCCCCAAATTTCAAACTGCGGCTACTCAGCTCAGCTGCAGCGGCAGCTTCATCGTCTCACTCAGCTCAAGGCCACACCACTGTCCCCATCCATCCATCCTCCTCTCCCTCCCTCTCCTCGCTGCCGTGTGCTTCACTCCCACTGCTACTCCCCACTGAGCCCAACGCACGCACGCCCGCGCCCGCGCCCGCCCGCTAGATCTCGCGGGGACACTAGCCCCTCAATGCTGGCGGCGGCCGTCCCGGGCCGGTGAGACGCGCGGGCGGGGGGCGGGGCCCCTCCGGATCGATGCATCGGGTGGCCATGGCGGCCGTGGACGGCGACGCGAGGGGGCGGACGCTGGGGGCGGTCATCAAGGAGAAGGACGAGGAGCTGGCGCTCTTCCTCGAGATGCGCCGCCGCGAGAAGGAGCGGGGCGCTGCGGCTGCGGCTGCGGCTGCTGAGCAGCTAATGCGGTCCGGCGACGGCGTAGATGCGGCGAGGGACGGGATGCTGCTCATCGACCCATCGCCGGCGCCACTCGCCAGTGAGAGCTTGGGGCCGCCCATGCTGTTCGCTCGCTTTTGCTCTTGTGTTGCCTGAAACCCTAGCTTAACAGCTTACCCGATCTGGGTTTTTGGTGCTGTGTGGTAGAGCCTAAGGCGACGGCGTACAAGATGACTGGCGGATTCAGGAGGGCGCCTGGCGGAGCTGATGACTTCCTCAATTCGGACAGCGGCGATAAGAACGATTACGACTGGTGTGTGCTTCTGCTTTCAAATTTCAAGTTTTGATGGTACTGTTATCTGGTAAATTTGTGGTGTTTTGGTTGTGCACAACACACGCATTAGTGCGAGAATGTTTATTCGAGCTAATTTCCACTGTGATGGTGTGAAGTGCCGTTTTCTCTTTGTTTTGTAGCCGAAAGTGCAAGAATTTTTTTCAACTTTGCAGACTTTTGGCTTGGATGCCCAACAGATTGATTTTTCACCTCCTTTGGTAAATGCTAGCTATTTTACTGTGATGTAGCTTTGCTGGTGATAAAATTTTGGTCGATAGTTTGTTATTTGTAATTACTATATAGTTGATTGTTTGGGAGTTTAGGCTATTTCAGATAATGCTTCAGTGTTCCATTGGTTAGCTTCCCCCTCCCCCAACAGAAAAAAACATAATTTTGCCGTTAATTTCATACTTTTATCTGCTGTTCGTGCATCAATCTGTTAAACCTTTGATGCCATACCATAAAGATAGTCTTTTGTGTAAATCTAATGGTAGTTAGAATTTAGCTGTTGTTACTGGAAAAGCCAGGTCTAGGTGGTTGTTGAGGTAAGAGTTGGATCTCTTGTTGTTTCTTTCTCTGTGTTGTTTGCCTAGTTAATGCTTGCACATAAAGCTGTGCTATTTTCTTTTAATTATTGTGCTTTAGGGGGTGTAATCTGGTTGCACTGCTGCAGGTATGACCTCTGGAAGAGTTCAGTTTGTGGAGCTGTTGGTGGTTGTGTTTTAGTTGGTCTCAGTTCCTTATCTTTGCTTTTTGGTTGTTTAACTAGTTAGCACGTCTCTAATGTGATGTGCTTTCTGTAAATTTAGCGCCAGTGTATCAGACACATTTCAACATTGGATGCCTTGCTCTTAGCCCCTATAAGCTACTTATTGTTGTCTTAATTGGTTTGAAGTTTATTTGGTTGGTGCAGTTTGTCTTACCTGCTAAATGTAAGTTCCGTGCATCAATACGTGTGAGAAAGTTAGGCTCCTTTTGGATGGTAATGAGACTTTTTGGGGGTCTGATTAATTTCAGTTTTTTTTTAGTTCATAGGGTATATGATCTTTTTGGAAGTATTATGATATCTAGGAAGTCATGTTAACACTTGATTAGTGTTCGCCTAAACGGGCTAAACGGCCGTGTAAACGGTAAATGGGAGCCTACCAGACAGTTTTGCCCATAATCGGTGATTAAACGGTCCTGCCGTGTAAACGGTCAAACATGGAGTAAACAGGCTAAACGGAACGGCAATTAAACGGGTCTACACGGTGAACAGAGCGAATAGCCTCACGTTTAGGCGATAGACTACGCGGGAAAACAAAAAAATTGAGCTCTCAGTGCGGGACATCTGCTTTCTTCTGTTTGTCTAGGGTTGCACACAAACAAGTGGAATAACATTTCTTCTTGGTGTGACTTTGACTATTTGATTGCTTGGTTGGTAGGTGACAGACTGATAGCCAGACTGGAACAAATGCTGGGATATCTGCCTGTTTTTGTATGTTTGTAGAAGTGCTGGTTTGGCTGCTCGACCTTGTTAATATGGAATTGTTCTTGGGTGGTGAAGCTAGTTGGAGTGATTACTGAAGTGGGTTTAACTGGAACTGAGTTTTAAGCCACACAGCGCCTGCGTATTTGATTCAAAGTGCACATTCAGACTCTATGTAAGAGACTTAGTTCTGAAAATGATTTCCTTGCATTATATATTTTTTCTTGGGTATGGTGACCTTTGCCGTGTTGCAGTTTTTACCCTTTTGTTGCTTGCATCCTCTACATTCAAATTTTAAGTTTACTCTGTTGCATTTTTTGTTTTATTTGGAGACTACTGTTTCAAAGTGGTTATGCACCCTTTCTCACAGCAAACATGTTCGCCTTCAGGCTTCTGACTCCTCCAGGAACTCCACTTTTTACGTCTCTAGAATCCGAGTCAAAAAAGTCTCCAACGAGCCAAGGTGGAACCCCAAAGACTCGCCCAACTGCCTTGAAATCAAGGGTGAGCTATTTGAACACAAGTTGTACTTTGGTTGCTCTTGCTCCAAGATTTGCTATCATTGTCATTATGTAAAAAGATTATCTATCATGATGAATACATCTCAGCAACGGACATATTTCAACAAAATTTCCTTTCTTGGTGGATATAAAATTACATAATCTGAATGGATCGATGGGCTAAAATTGGCTTCACTGAATCTTAAGTTGATTCAAATCTCCAAGGAATTAGCCAACAACCTCTCCAGGGATAGTCAGTTGTCTCATTAACTTGTCAGCCTATTTTCCAGGAAACATTTTATTTATGTTTAAGCATGCTTTTAGACTGTCCTCTTTTTACTGAAAAGCCTTTCACTTGTCTCCCATCAAGATAAATACTTTTTTATACAGGATTCATTTGAATTTCACCGGTTACATCATTTGTCTTACGTCATGTTCTCAGCTGTTACATCTTATGATTTTCTATTTGACTATTCCATCTGTTTGTTTATGGCATTCCAGTTGGCCAATCATCCAGATCCTCCATCAAGAACAACCCTTCCATTGAGAACGACATCGTCAAACAACTTGAACTCAGCTGCCACAACACGTCGGCCGTCATCTTCTGGAGGGCATACATCTAATTCATCAAGGCCTTCAACACCAACTGGGCGTCCTGCACTAACCAATACTTCCAAAGGTTCAAGACCATCAACCCCCACATCTCGGGCAACTGTACCGTCTAAGTCTGGACCTCCTGCCCCAAGATCATCAACTCCCACTTCCAGGTCAACACTTACTTCAGCAAGGTCAACAACCCCTTCTACAAGGACATCTGGCTCTGCTACCAGGACATCAGTTCCTTCAGGTAGAGCATCAGCACCTGTTAGCAGGTCATCCACACCTACTTCAAGATCATCAATACCTGCTACCAGGTCATCCACGCCATCATCCAGGCCGTCCATACCAGCACAAAGCAAGCCAGCATCAAGGTCATCAACCCCAACAAGACGGCCTTCTGCCACTCCCACGCAGCATGGTAACTTGGCTGCACCAGTTCGGTCTTCCTCGATCTCCAAACCAGGCCCTACAATGTCCAAAAGCTCTTCACCGGCAAAAACAATAGCGTCAACACCTTCAAGGGGCAGCTCACCTACTGTCAAATCAAGACCATGGAAGCCATCTGAAATGCCTGGCTTCTCACTTGATGCTCCTCCAAATCTGAGGACATCACTACCAGAAAGACCAACCTCTGCCACCCGGGGCAGACCTGGAGCACCAAGTTCTAGGTCTTCCTCTGTGGAGCCTGGGCCAGCTGCTCGGCCAAGACGTCAGTCCTGCTCCCCTTCTAGAGGGAGGACTTTAAATGGTAGTGTACCTTCAGGGAGTTCTGTGCCAGCAGCGAGAAGATCACATCTTAATGGAGGCGACAGTGTCAATCCTGTTCAAATGGGTAATAAGATGGTTGAGAGGGTAGTGAACATGAGAAGACTAGTTCCTCCAAAATATGATGACCAACGATCCAGCCTCAATAGTTTATCTGGAAAATCATCAAATTCTCCTGATAGCTCTGGCTTTGGTAGGACATTGTCTAAAAAATCGCTGGACATGGCACTTCGACATATGGTACACTTACTTTCTCTTAGATAGTGAATACAAAAAAATTATATATTCAGTTAACTTGAACATGAGGTATTATTGTACACAGGACATACGACGCAGCATTCCAAACAATTTACGGCCACTTATGACAAGCATACCAGCATCCTCTGTGCATAGCGCACGGTCAGGGTCTACAAGGAGCCGACCAATTAGTGTTTCAGACTCTCCTCTTGCAACAAGCAGCAATGCCAGTTCTGAGCCGAGCGTCAACAACAATCTGATGTGCTTGGATAGCATTGATATCGATGATGAGTTGTGCAGTGGTAGGGCAGGACAATACGGGCGATGACTTGTTTCTTTGCTAGTATAGAAGTTATGATTCCTATTGAACGTTTACGACCACAGAATTCAGAGCAGCAGTGGGAAGATCATCTCCAAGATGATCTGATGGGCTTTATTCTCATATGTAGTTCATTGAGTGTCTAATATTTATCCAGTTTATTCATGTTACTGCTTCATGCACAACTTTATTCTGGACCTTATATGCTAAAGGTGTCTTCTATGTGTTCATCAGTGGAGTTATCATTTCAGTACTTTGGGAGTTTGGGTTAGGTAGCGAAATGTGTTTCCCTGGCTGAACTATGGCATTTTAAGATGTTGTATCAGCTGTGTAAATTCAGTAGAATTTTTCTTGAAAGTAATATTTGCTCAGTGAAGGTCACGTGATTCCTTAAAACTACTACTGTAATCTTGTACATTCAAATTGTTAAGTCAATTAGCTAAATGTGCAGTGCAGTAAATAAAACTGATTAACTGAATAACATCACTTCCACAATCTTTGAAGGGCACTTCAAGAACACCCAGAATGCTGAAGAATCTTGCACACTTCAAGAACACTGTAATAAGGTGGTAGCCATTTTATCCCACTGAATAGAACAATTACATCCTGTATGTAATTATACATATAGCTCAGTAAAAACTGATAAAAATTACACCCAGAATAATGTGCTATGCTGTTCTACTCTGATACATCCTACAAAATGCAGCAGACGAACTACCACAGGAAAAGCTGCTGTATTTTATTTTGCTACAACGGAGCTCATAAGCTCCAAACCCTTATGATCAAGGCTAAGACAAATAAAACAGGGAGCCGATAGGTTACATCTCAGAATCTCACAGATACAGTTGGAAGAAGAGGCTTGTGAATTTTGGCTGTATTTTCTTCACAAGTCAAAATTTATATCATTTAGCTGTGATGCATCAAAGGGGAATGGGTAGGGTAGGCAGATGAGAAGTCCGAAAAGCAAAATGGCGACACCGATGCTGATGTAGTTGTTCTCAGGTTCTGTTATTTCTTCATAGTGAGGAGCAATTGGGCCCCTCTGCAAGAAGAAGATGAGCACCGCCCAGTAGAACGCGACATCACTGAAGAGCGATGAGATTCCAAGCAATCCAATGGCGAAGTTGCTGATTCGAGTCGATATCTGTCACAAAAGCAGGTTAAAATTAATCACAACTGTCAGTAATTGTCACAAGTCAAGGTCTCAAGGATGAGAAACACTCAAGTTCTTGTCAGCTTCAAGTAACCAATAACCACCTCTATATATACAAACTTACAAAAGCAACATCTTTTTTACCTTTCTTCCCCACATGGCAAATGCTATGCGACCACCATCAAGCTCTCCTGCAGGGATGCTATTGATGGCATTAATCAGGAGACCAGCCCAGGCCCACAAGACCAGTGGATTGATGGATAGTTTTGTTCCTTCTTTTAGAGCATCTCCAAGTATAAGCTTAGCTGTACCAAGCAAAAAATGTATCAAAAGCCAAAATTTTGAAGTATATCAAAATGCTACTTGTGTGCACAATCCATCCAATGCTCTTGAAAAATTGCTTGAATGCAAGCAAGTACTAATGAAGTCCAGAAAAGGGACTCATGCACAGTTATGGACTTAGATCAAGATGCCTACCAAGACCACCAACAAGAAATGATTCATGAAAGACAGCTGGATCTATCACAAGACCAAGGCCATCGCTTGGAGGTAAGATGAAGCCCAGCAGCAAAAGAACAA
Organism: Zizania latifolia; assembly: GCA_000418225.1. Taxonomy (NCBI): domain Eukaryota; kingdom Viridiplantae; phylum Streptophyta; class Magnoliopsida; order Poales; family Poaceae; genus Zizania; species Zizania latifolia. The sequence goes on along the minus strand of KE373312.1, from coordinate 663,358 downwards.
ATCCAAGGGAGAACCCTGCCAATGGTCCAGCAGCTGCTACCTTCAGTAGGTCCTCACGGTTGCGGACAATATTGACGATTCTGGTGATAGCACCAAAAGATCCTATCTACAAAAAAATATAACAATTATAGACTGACATGTTATCGCAATACCAAGTAAATAGCTAGATAACCCAATAAGGAGCAAAATAAATTTTATCACCAAAGCCATGATTCCCAGAATCCCCACATTTAAAAAGACGTCTATCATATGAGTTCCTTATGAATGCCAAAAGCATAATTCAGACCGACCATTTTCTTTGTACTAGCACGCCTAGCAATGCAGCTAAATACAAGTCTTGACAAGGCTTTGTAGCAATCTGCAATAGCAGGTTTCTATCAAAGGAAATAAGCAAGGAAATCATCTGTGGTTAGAAAATGTCAAGTTTTAAAGATAGAAATATCTTCTAGTAACTGAAACACATATTCCTCAAGTGAAATTGTATAGACACAATCCAGCTTACCTGCCAGCTGGGAACAAAATATGGGACTGCAAGCTTGATTCCAGTATCCCTTGCAGCAAGTATATGTCCAATCTCATGAACACCTATAATGAGTGCAGTTACTAGGCCGCCAGAAACTCCATCTTTTAGTAGCTCAAGGTTATCAAATGTTGATCTGGAAAACAAAGAGTCATAAACAGAAGTTTTAGACTAATGCCTGACTTAATATGACAAGGTACTCAAGGAAATACAGGTTTCCATTCTTTATTAAAAAAAATTAAAAAAATAGAAATTTGTAACTGAATACACTGAGCTGAAATCATATACAATTATTCACAAGAATCAAGATATAGAAGCAGTGGAAATGGAAAGATGAATGCCAGATGTCAAGGTAGACAACTAGACATAGGTTTTAGCATCATATTGTCAAGCTCTCATCAAGTGTAAAGGCATTGATTCTTGGTTCCACATGAAAATTCGAAATTTATTTTGAGAAAAAAGATTTTGGCTCCGCAAGAACATTAGCACTTGTTGTAATTCGAAAATCAAACCAGCTTAGAGACATGAAATTGACCGCCTTTACCTTTTAGTAAAAGAAAACAATATACAATATGAAAATAAGGGAAATGGTGAATAAAGGGAAAAGAAACCTCATACAGCAAGTTGTTCTGTAGCACAGGTACATTTCGGAGCAACAGGGTCAAGATGGTAACTACACCAAACGCAGCAGCAGCAAACCACTCCGGGACAGCTGTTAGTTTCATTTACAAAAATCTAATCACAAAGCTTAAAGGTAAATGTAAATACTAATAAGTTTCTATGTGCCTAACAATTAATCAAAATACTAGTTCATTCTCAGAAGCAACCAGTAAATACTACTGACTTCAGCAAAGGTACAGAAAATTTTTTAGCACCTGTAGTTTCAGGCTGCAATGTTTGCTTAGGCACAACTACTGCAACTGGCTTCTCATCCTCTGGGTTTATGAGAAGAAAAACCTTATATTGATCACCAAATTTGTTCTGTTGATAACCACGAGTTGCAAATAGATGAGCATTCACACATTTGACATTTCTACAGCATAGACTTCTGAAAAGACCAGCTTTGCACATATTATATTACCTGCAGCCGATTTGTGATCTTCTCAAAACTTTTCGCTGGCTGACCACGTAAATTGCCCTTAAATAGTATTCCGCCCTTATGTATAAAAGTGAAAGTAGTAAACAAAATTAGTAATTTTGAATATTTTAATATTAATTTACATGGGAATATTTCTTTATTTGTCCTTAACAAAATCATGGGAACATTTCAAATCACATATGCATGGCAATTCTGGTATAACTGTGCATGAATTGATCATGGATGGAACTTTATAGACACAATTATTAATCGGTCATTTTTAAGTGATATGGTATATTAATGGAGTTATAAATATAATACGATGCACACAAGATATGGTAAACTATGATGTCAGATAGTCACCTCATAAGGCTCCTGACTGGTCACGAAAAATGTGTCAAAACCAAAAACTTGATCCTTGAGAATATCTATTGTAGCCTTGGGGATCCTAACAGATTCATCAAATTGTTGCTGCATATCATAGAGATTTAAAAAGTAAACAATAAGTCTCATTATTACCTCATTGGATTCCAGAATTCAGAATTCAGAAATCAGAGATATAATATCTAATAACCCTTGCACCATTGAGATTGCCAGAAACAAGCAGGATCTGTATTTGATTTTTTAATTCTCGCTGAACTTACAAGCATATGCACCATGAAAATCAGTAAGGAACAATTACCTTCATTCCTGGCAAAGGCGAACCAATAGCAACATCAACAACTTCCACCTTCTCCTATTCATAACAGAATGGTATACTTATACATGTAACAGTGACATTCACAGTGTCTAGTATGATAAAGTTGCAGTGACATGAACCAGAAGCATACCTGTTCATCACTGGCTGCGGTAGCATCTCCGTCAATGTTCTGAACTGTGACACCGGAGTTCAATGGTTCTGTATTTACAGTTTCATCTTTCATCTGGCGAGGCATGGGAAAACTAAATATTATAGTTCAGTTACAAGTTCATCGAGCTAGGACTAACAAGCTAAGGCAAGTGACTGAGTTAAATGCAAGTATTGGGCTAATCAAGACCAACATAAAGGGTAACCTACTTTTGCATTGTACGAACATAAAATTTGAGCAACTGTAAAAGTAGGGAGGCTTACATTATCTGCATTAGAGTCACTTTCTGCATATCCAGTTTCTTGTGTAACACTATCAACTGAAGGTGATGAAGCAGTTTCTTGTGTAACACTATCAACTGAAGGTGATGAAGCATCATGTCCAAGCTTTTCTTTCTGCTGGAAGGGAAGAAAAAAATGTTTATCCCCTGGGCTCCTACTAAGCTCAACTTATTTGGCAATTCCGGATTTTTTTCTCTTTAGTCACTTAACACTACTGAGCTTTCATCACTACATCATTGATTTCAGTACACGTAATACTACATCAGAAGTTTCATTGATTTCAGTACACGTAATACTACATCAGAAGTTGAAAGAAGCGCATGCTAGCTGATATCATACATCATGAAAATGGGATGCTTCCAAGCGCAACAGGCCATTTGCAAATTTCACATAAAAGCATTCCCTATTCGGCTATTCCCATCCAGTTTAGCAAACAATATCAGTATACTTACGATTCATGGCACGCCAATGCACTGAATGTAGATGCCTACCTAAGCCAAGAAGTTTCTAAGGGGGAAAACATGTACTACCTCGTCGCCATTGCCTTCGGGCTCAGTCTCAGTCGTTGCTTGGCATGCGAACCTTCGATTCCTGAGATTGTAGGTGAGATGATCAGTCGTACAGCAATGGAGATAAACAAATGTCTCCAATACCAAGAAAAGCAGCCGACCTGTGCCTAACGAGCGGGAGGGAGGAGGAGCGGGGTGTGAGCGCGAGGCGTGCGGACCTCGCGCCCACGCTCCTCGTCGTCGTCGGAATGGAGGCCGACGCGAGGAGGAGGCGCTGGCAGAATCCGTACGCCGCCGCCGCGGCGGCCTGCGACGGCGGGGAAGCCATGGCGGGTAATCGCATTCGCGGCCGGTGGTGGAGGAGAAAGCTCGGCCTTATCGCGTTCTACCCCTCTTCGGAGGGAAATAGCAAGTCTTTTCTGCGGCCAGGATTCCACGCCGGCACGAATCTCAAAGCTAGAGGCGAGGGCATTTCCGTCAATTGGCCGTCGCCTCCGGGACTCGGAAGAATAGGGTTCTGAGGTTGCCGCCGCCGCCGCTCGCCGGACAAAAAAGAAAGCCCTCCCCTTCATCGCCGGAAGGAGGCATGAAGAGCTTCACGGTATCGGGAGGGCGCAGCGTCTCCCTCGCCCTGTTCGCCGATGTCTCAAACAGCCAGTATGCCACTGATTCTGCTCTCGCCCCTCCTTTCCTCGCCCCTTGATTGTACCACTCCAGGTTTTCCACCGAGTTCTTGGTCCCAATTACAAACTGGGGAGACTGCTCGCTGAAAAATTTTGTTTTTTCGAACTCATCAGGGAGCTCCTCGAGCTGATGCAGTCAGGGAAGTTGGAACCAGAGGTTGCCTTTCTCAATGCGTCACTGGTATGTCGCCATTATCCTTCTGTGTGCTACATCAGCAGTTGGAATCGATGCTCTGTGCTTACATTACATGCCTTTGTGACCAATGGCAGGTGCCGGATGTGTTCCCTGTTCTAGCGGCAGCTCACAAGGCGCTGCTATCCCAGGGAAGGGAGTCACTGACCACAAGAACTCTGCATTCAGAGCTCGTCTATAACTACTCCGGGTCTAAGCATGTGATTAGGCTGATTACCCTTTCTTTTACATGGTGAGATTGCTCTGATGCTTGTCATGATGATGTTTTGCTCTATTTTTGGTTTCAGATAACGGAGTCTTTAAAGCGATGCGGAATATCTGATGACACGACATATATCCTTGCAGCTCGTTTTGATGCTTTGGATGAGGAGGTATGGTTTTTAAGATACCAATATTAGATTGAGATATAAAAGGCATCAAACTTCGTTGAAACTGTTAAGCTTTGAACACTTTTTTGTGACCAAGAGAGAGGTGTTATGGGACGTTGAATCAAAAAGTTCTGGTGTTGACTTAAGATTTTAATACCTAACTGTATTGAAGCATGCTATATTTATCTCCTTTTCCCGATTTTTACTTTTAAGTCCTAGTGGTTTAGCTGAGAAAGGCAACATTTTTACCAAACCAAAATTTTCATGACAGGCTGCTCTATGTAGTTTCTTATGTGAGTTTTCATAATTACAGACTGCAATGTATGAAGTAGAAAAGACATTCTGAAATTCAAATGTGTTTTGTAACAAAGATTTGAACATACATCAACATTACATAACCTACTTATGTGCATGGCAGTTTGGCACAAAATTACAGTCGTGAAGAACTGGAGGGGCATCCCTTTCCTTTCCAATGTGTTATTATGTCCTATGCATTTGATATGAGTTAGTATCCTTCTCAATGAAGGAAATCAGGCAGCCCTTGATGTGAAAATTTGCAACCTGGCAGATAAAAGCAGTGGAGAAACTCATCTGTGGCACTGAGATTGATCTAGCAGAATTGGAAACAAGAGCAAACCAGTCGCAGATCCTGAAGGTTATTAGTTGAACTTGGTGCTAGTTATATGCTAAATATGGTTTTTTTCACATGATATTACAATTCTTTGTGGAGTTTCACATTGGCTTTAATTTCCTATTGGCAGCATTATAAAATAACTCCCCAGGAACTATCAATATCTACACTGCCCGACGCAATTGTATGCAGGATTGCTGCTCGAGATGCCCATTGAGGTCTTAACACTTGTCATGAGAATTTTCCCACCTCTGTGCATTCAGTTCTCTGGTCATACACAGATACACTGCAATACTGCATGGATTGCACCTGTCCTTCATACTTATGCTTGTATCAGATTATTTCAGGATTTAATTTACAAAGTGTATAATAATAGCATGTATTTCTGGTCTCCTGGATATTGTAGCTCTTTAACTTCATGCACATTAATACAGAAACAGTTGAATATTTGTCAGGTCATGCATTCAGATTTCATGCAAGCAACCTGCAAACTCATTACGTTGTTGACTCTCAAAACCTACTTTGCCGTAACAACAGGGACCAAGATTAAAATCTGAGCAGGCTGATGGTTTTATGCACATGATGATTTGGTACTGGTATGTTGGCTCCATATGATGGTTTCTAGTACCATATTTCATCTGTGCCTTGGGCTCACATGTTGCTGGGACAGCATTGCGGTTGTTGTTCTGTCCAAAGGAACCATGGACAGGAAGCTGGTAACCTACCCGGCATTGCAGCTGTTCCTGCATATGCCAGTTCGCCTGCATAATGCAAATTTTCAAGAACCCCACTCCTTTTTGTTTTTCTTGGCCAAAATACTCTACTGTGTTCTATTTGATTTGATGTACGTGTGGTGGTGTCTGTCAGTATCACTATCCTGCTCATGTATCAACTAAGACAGCAGCCACAAAGCTTTTTTTTGCCCTGTTCGTTCCCTTTTCCTTTTTGTTCAAAAGCCATTTTAATGTGTCGCAAGGAAGGGTATCTTATTGAAATCAGGTGGTTGCTACACCAAAATGCCAGGTGTGGTCTTGTTTTGTGTATGTTTTGGTGTTGCCCTTTCAGTGATGCCATACCACAAGATCTAATCACCTCATTATGATATGAATCTGTCATTAATTATTCCTCTTTTTTCCTCTCAATTACGTCTAATACTAATCTGAATCGACCCTGCAAAGCAAAAGATGCAAAACTTACATGTACAACCACTCAATATATATGAAGTATGCCAGTTCACATATTATCCTTTCTAATAAACTCCATATTTATTAGCAAAACTGTAAAAAAGAACACTTGTGAGTACTAGCACATTTAAATAAAATTACTTCTTACCTCAAACAAAGAGGTCGTTGTAGTATAGTGGTGAGTATTCCCGCCTGTCACGCGGGTGACCCGGGTTCGATCCCCGGCAACGGCGTTATTTTTTACCTTTTTTCAGATTTCATTTTTTTCAAGGAAAAAACGTTTTCCCTTTTTGTGTTCAAACTGGCCATGATATTTATAGCTTGCTGCAGCAGGGAAAGAAGCATTTCTTCATCTTCTTCTTAACCTCCAGTTGCTCTTTCCTTCATCTTGTCCTTGATGATTCTGGTTGTTCATGACACATGATGAATCATACTAAGTTCCTTTTCTCTCTCGTGCATGCAAGCTTTGATCTGCACACGACGTATTTCCCCTTGGTTACAAACAAGATTTTATCATTTTATGAAAGCAGGGGAAACATACCTTTAAGTTCAGAGATGACATTTTGCTAATGATTGACAGTTACTGAACCTCTCCCTCCAGTACATGGATCATGGATGCAAAATCTTTGCTTGCTTGCACATGTGCAAGTGCCTGCTAGGCTGAACCTGCCTTCTAATTCTATCGGTCCGAGAGATTTAATAATTTGATATTCTGAACCACGTATCATTGATTTAAATGGTCTAATATATTATTGTCATAGAGCGACAACATAATCAACAAGGAAATCTTAAGAGTCACAGATCATCAATTTTTTCCTAGTCGAAGATGCCCTTTTCAGCATCAAAGCAAGGCATCTGTGACGCCCGTGAGGGCAGGGAAAGCAAATCTATCTTCTAGCTTTGCTCAATCATGCATTGCCACAACATGCCATTGAAAAGTATCTCTTCTTATTGTGTGCTTTGCCAATACTGTAATCGACCAGGATGGCAAAAAGGAAAAAGAACAGTGGGAGCTTAATCTGTCTGCCAACACCTGTGATGTTCTGAAACCTTGTGCGGAAATGCACTGTGTGGAAAAGGGACCAGTTTTACTCTCTTTTTTTACTTTTTTGTGCCACAATTCGTGTGAACTATGTATAATGTATTGTATCTGTCACCAAAGAAGGTTCAAGATTGTTGCAATAAATCTTGTTTCAATGAAGATTTTAAGGGGAAAAAAGGAGATGAAGGTTGGAAAAGGTTGCCCTGAAAAATGGAAGCAGATAGCCAGAGTAATAACAGTGACAAACTGTGATTCTATTGGCTGGCCAATTTTAGATTCTGACTTCTACAGCCTTGACAGCTGCAGTTCTGCAGAACACATGATCACCTTGTGTGTATCAGAAAGGTTGCCACCTTTTAATCTGAAGAATGAATGCAGAGGGGTGAATGGTGATCATTCTTGGAGAACTGATTCCTTCTAAGGTTGGTTTCAAGAAAGAAAATTGGATTCCTTCTAAGGGATGTGGTGTACACAATTCCTTTTTTCAACATATTTTTTCTAGAAAAAATATGTCGTTTGTACTACATCTATTTCACATTGTAAGTCGTTTGATTTTTTTTAAAGTTAAATTTCTTTAACTTGATCAAGTTTAAATAAAAATACATTAGCATTTACAATATCAAATAAATACACTATTAAAACATCTTTAATGATCAATTTAATGAAACTAATTTGATGTTATAATTGTTGGTGTCTTTTCTTTATAAAATTGGTCAAATTTAAAGAAGTTTGACGACTTACAATATGTAACGGAGAGAGTACTTCATAGAATTGCTTCACTGACTAACATCGCAAACTTGAAAAACTATGATGGCTAACAAATATCAGAAACTTACACTGTAAGGTTCTGAAAAATAATATGTGCTGCTAAGTCTCTTCCAATTGATTAAAGCTGAAGGGATGTTCTGCACGGCGTCTACCAATGGCCATGCTTCCGTGTTCCGTGAGACTGAAGCTGTTGTTAAATGACAAAGTACATGGCAAAGATACATTCTCTATGGCCAAAAAAATCAGCATGAGAAGCTGTGTTCAATTCCATCAGTGATCATCCATGATTCCATGTCTATACCAGTTGTTAAAGAGATCATGTGATGTTAGAGTGAAACATCAGGTGACACTGAAAGGCCAGGAGCCTGAATAAATCCTACTTGAGGAAGCAGCAGCAGGTAGCAACCACATCACACCAGAAGCTTCTATGGAACAGTGCCTTCCATCATCAGAGAGGGAATGGCCATTTTGTTATGCTCTGCAAATTGCAAAGTGAGGAGGCAGGGCAGAAAAAGTACAAGCACCCATAGAAGTTGGCAACATTTCGGCCTTCCATGCTGCTCCCTGTTGTTTTCTTTACTGTTGTCACAAGGGTCTGCCTCATATCTGCTGATGCCTTTCTGAAGGAGGGAAAGAACAGGGCCAAAAAGAAGGGGGGGAAGAATTGTAAAAAAAGTTGATGGAAAGGAGACAGAGAAAGCATGAGATGCCAAGTAGTGCGATTCCGACTCATTGCCAATCTCATTTTTGGTGGAAGTAGCATCATCAGTAGAGCTACAGAGGAATACAGTGTAGGACTGAATTTCATACAAACAACCTCAGGCCAATCACAGAATTTAAAAAGGTTATTTCTTTTTTTTAAATGAAGCTGCAAACAAGAAAAAATTGAGTAGATGAACAGCTGCAAGTAGTAATGCTGAATGACTCGGTGCAAACTCATTTCTGTTTACCCAAATAAACTCATGTAAACCTCAGATGGGGTGAGCACCAATGGGCAAATGTGCAAGCTGTGGATAAGTATGTGTGAAGTACAGCATGATCTGAAGACTGAAACCCAACGGTGTTCTCAAATCTCAATGCATCACTGACCAGAAGAATCTAGAGTACAATTTTCTCATCCACCTCAGAAAAGCTGGATCCATGATTCAATATAAGTCCACTCCATCGAATTCATGCATGATCAGTGTTCAGCACTAGCAATCACTGTCTCATAAATACCAGAGCATCAAGTTCCTGACGTTCTTTTCGTTACATTCTTCCAACGACAATGGACCACAAGGCACCAATCACCAGCATGACACAAAGATCCCTCACCCCTCTGTTATGTTCTGAAAAATTCCATAATTAATTACTTCAATACAGGTAGTGAAGCTACAAGCAAGGCCATATTACACTAGACATCTGATCCATGGTGCTGCTTGGACTGGTTGCATCTAAAACTGATCATGTAGAGGACCACCACACTGCAAGCCTTGATCTTGCAGTCCCATTCCATAAGCCGGCATCCCAAGCGTTCGGCTTGGTGAATTGAAGGACGCATTCGCTATCACTGCATTGTGTTGCTGGGCATCGGTTGTTGATGAGAACGGAGCAACTACTGCAGTCAGACTTGATGTGTTGGACTGATTGCTGATCAAGGAGGACTGTGACGGTGAGGGAGGCCGGTCATCCATCAGGTTAACCGTGGTAATGTCATGGATGCTGGATCTCCTCTTGTCCTTGCCACCGGAGTTGAGCCTGATGAAGTACTTCTGCGCATGGCTGGCCACCTGCGTTGGTGTTCTCGTCTGCACGAAATTGCGGGATATGTTCCTCCAATCCCCTTTGCCATATTTCTTCAGGCCTAAGAGGAACAACCTGGAAAAGAACAAAGCAAGATCTTGATCAGTAACTGTTCATCAATTCTTGCTCACCTGCCTCACCATGGTAAACAAGCACACATCAAGCTACATGACTGTCTCAAAATCCTACTAAAGAGTGAAAATTCCCTTGTAGTACTGCAAATTACAGCTGCTTATAGTTTGAATAAATCCAAGCTGTAGAACTGCCATAGCCATCAAATGATGTAAACCCTATCAAGTCATGGTGAATCCAAGAAACCAAATTTCTTTCTTCTACTTAAAATCCCAGTTGTTCAAAGTTTGAATAATTCCAAGTTGTAATACTGCCTTTAGCCATCAAATGGTGATGTAAACCCTGTTGAGTGATGTTGAATTCAGGAAAGAAAAATTCCCTAGTCTTGTGCATGACAGAGAGCAATCACTCTCAAATAAATGCTGTATATTACTCACTTGTGCTCTTCCTCGGTCCATGGCACGCCCTTCTTCCTCTCCTGCTCCGGCGTGCGGCCGACGTGCCGCTTCCCGCAGCCTCCCCCAAACCGGTACGCGTGCCTGAAGTCCCCGATCCCGTTGCCGCCATTTCCGTCCCATAGGGTGAACGACGGCGCCGGGCCGCCGCCGCCGCCGTACACCGGGAGGGGCACCATGCCGGACTCGATTTGCTGGACGTCCAGCTCCAAGTCCTTGAAGTGGTTCATGACCTCGAAGACCGTCCTGCCGGGGATAGCCCGCGCCACCTTCTCCCAGTCCGGGCAGCGGAGGTCCAGCACGGCGAGCGCCCGCTCGAACTGCTTGTTCTCCTCCGGCGTCCACTTGCGCGCCATAAACCAGTTGGCCCGGAAGGCGTAGTGGTCCATCGGCGGCAGCACCTCCATGCACGCGTCCCTCATCATCTCCAATCCGCTCTACCAAAGCTCAGCTCAGTCCACTGCAAGGAACCAATACAAAAAAGGTGAGATTTTTTTGGCATCTTATAACAAGATCGGATTCTAGAACATTGCAAATTTGCAGCACCCCAAGAATTCGTCAACAAGAACTCTAGTTGATGCAAATCAGACAAGATAAACGTGGAATTGGAGAAGATTTGGAGAAAAGGCGGAAACTTTATGAACAAATTCACTACTGGATTCTGAACGGTGGCCACAATAAAAGGGCATCGCGAACAAGACACCCAAAATTCACAACTCCCTAGGCAATTTGACCAACTAATCACGACACCGTTGTAATCCAACTAAATTGCATTACCAAAAACCGCAGGAACTCCAAACTCGCCCAAAAAAGAACCGAAATTTCAGCTCAACAACAGCACCAAATCATCACAAAATTACTCACCTCTTGTCGACCTCTGGAGGCCGGGCTGTGGCAAACTAGCCCTTGACGCCAGGATACAAAAGGTGATCTCCCTCCGTTCTTGCTCAAATTCTGTGAGGATTTTTCCCCCTCGCCTATGATGGCTTATTTAGCTAGCTTTCCCTGAGCACTAGAAAAGAGATAGCGATCCAAAGGCAGGTTCTTGAGAGTGGCAGCTGGTGATTGGGCCTTGCTCGCAGCTTGTGCCAACTTTTGCACTATATATATACGCGTATACCCGTGTGCCTAGCTAGGCCGCATATATGTGCGTGCGTGCGCACACACGCATGCACACTTGAGCTTGCTCTTGGCTTCTCCTTGCTTTTACCTCCACTACAGGCTACTTGGCCAAAAAAATTCTGTGTTTGGACATGTTTTATTGCATAGTTTATATTCTTTTGTACTGATATAAACAAAAGAAATTGCAAATAGTATTAGTGGTTATTGTCGGCAAAAAACAGTCAATCAGACCTAAGAGAGTTGCTACAGCCTACTGTCAGTGTGACCAACATGTCAGTGACTTGTTCTAATAGTTAATCAATTGCAATTGTAGGTGGGTGTAGCTGTTTGCTCAGCTAATAATAATAATCAATAGTGCAGGACACTTGTTAATCTTTGCTTTGGGTGGCAGTGGAGTTTTGATAAGTTGGAGCTTGGAGGTGGAGTTGTGGTCTGTATGTTGTGCAGGTGCAGGTGCAGGTGCAGAACTGAAGTCTGAAGAGAAGGAGATGATTGGTCGCCGTTGACAATTAGATCAAGAGGGTTTCATCCACCTGTTGCTATCAGCCGTTTGGTGAATGGGCATTTGATTTGCTGGCCAAGGATTGGGCGGTCATTGTTCTATTGCAAAAATTTATTTGCTTTCCTGCAGTAAGTGGCATCCGTGCTGTTTGGCGGCTTGCGTGTTCTGAACTTCTTGGTTTATATGGATTTGTCAGACCCAAACCTTGACAAAGATGATTGGCTCTTCACACCATCTAATCTCGTCGTTTCACTTGAAAATCAAGTCCACCAAGGATCATTTTATTGTTTTTGCATCAATAAACACTTCCAAGGTATTCGACCCGAAACGCATATTAGGATCGGACTCTGGTAAGGTATAGTTTTTACACTGTGGATCTGATTCAGGCTTAGTTCTTGTGCACAAGTCTAAAACTGCTTATATTTGTGGAACTAGATGTGGTACTAAACATCACAATTTGGAGCAATGCCATTACTAGTGTAGTAACAAGTGACTGCAAACCATATCTTAAATGTTCTTGAGAATTTGTGCTCTTTATCTTGTTGAGAGCATTAAAGCACCTCATTCTACTAAACAGGTTCTTCACTAGCTAAATTTAGATCTGATGCATGTTGAACATATGAATAGTGTTCAAAGCTCTCTTTAGATATGCTTCCTTGGAGTGCACATTTGGACCTCCTTTATTTAAATTTTGGGAGAATATTTCAACTCTGGTGGTCTTCAACACATGTTAGAATTAGATGTTTGAAGAATGTGTCCTACCGAAGTAAGCATGCAAGAGAAGGAACAAAATATGAAAATTACATCAGAGTCATGCATGCTGAAGACTTAATAACCAGAATCTATACAGGTGACATCTTTCTTGAAAGCATAAGGAGAAAGAAGAAAAGGAAGTGAAGAAAATGTGTGTTTCACAGTTTTGACAGGCTATTCCAATTTGATTCTCCACGGGAGTGAGGGAAAGAATAATGAAATAAATTCTTGTATTTATTGACTAGATAGTAAGTAACCTTCCTGAGAGTTCTTCCCTGATAATTTATTCATATCTGCAGTTCAATCTGCATCAGAACTCAGCTGACTGGTTCTTTCATCTTCTGCTACTAACTGCTATCTTTTTTTTTTCTTTGGCTTTCATTTAATTTGAGGCACATGGCTTCTCGGCTGCAGAACCAGATGAGATCACCACAAAAAGCAGCAGTAGAAATCATACAAAAGACTGAGAAAGTACAGCAGAAACAGCTGAGCTTTCTGAATCAGATGAACAAGCCCACAGGCATGTCAACTGTCAAGATCTGATCCCAATCAAACAGCCACCTCCCTTTGAATCCAAGCAACACGGCTGTAGAGGCTACCTACAATCTGTAACGCTACCGGACTTTGAGTCTCTGACTAATCATGCATCCACGCAGCATGAACAATCTGGGTAAATGATGTGGAGACTGTGAGGAAAGTGACACTGGCTGAGAACGAATTGTTTCAGCAACTGAGCTCTCTGTGTTGCTCCAGTTTCATCAGATGTATGAAAGAGACGAGAATAAAAATAAAAATGTATCGTGATGCATTCATAGTTAACTCTGCCAGTGCTGAAAGAGTTGTATTCTTACTCGACTGAAGACGCGGAGATTATGTTATTTCAGGTCAGAATTCAGAAATGATTGGTTCATGTGATGCGTATGCGTTTGGCCTCAGGGTTCATGCACTCATTTTTCAATATTTCTTTTCTGGCATGTACATGACAAACTTATCTGTTTCCATGTTCATAGTTTCTAAATTTTAAGGATGTGAAAGCTGGATGCAGGTTCAGAGGTTCTCCCTCCATTATATTAGCTTACCTATATGGCACCAGAGGCAACACATGAATCACAACAGAGCTAACTAAACTATGACTTGCTTGACACAGTTTCAGATTCAAAATTTTTAGAACTGATTAATTGAGCATTTTGATTTTTATTTTAGACTAAAAATAAAAGTTTAAACCACTTTATTTTATCGTACAAACTCTAGATCCAACATGAAACTAGAGATGTACTAAATAAACCCTATATATGACATTTGCATTTGACTTCCTGTCAGAAAAGCAGTGATTTTTTACTAGCAAAACTTAGTCTGACCTGAGCTAACGAAACATATCTGAATTCCATCTCACTCATTTATAAATGTTAACTCGTCAACAAAGAGTACCCATTAACTAATTATATACAAGAAAAATGTTTGTTTTAACAAGCATCTGTGTGATCATGACCTGATCAGGGTGGAACCAACGCTCATGGGTTAGGGGTCAAATTAAGACACTGGCGAGTCGTTTTCAGGGAGGAGGAAACAAGGTGCAGGGTTGGCTCTTCCCTGCGCCATGAGCCATAGCTGCCTGAGTGCCTGGTTGTTGTTACAAAGGAGTTTTCTTTTATCATTTCTCTCTTCCATCTATCCATCTTAGATTTAGGCAGTGTTTGGTTGTAGGGACGGTGAGTAGATGGGATAAACCTATCCAATTTTGTGGATCTGTTATGAGTTGTGAGGTGTAAAAAAGCTACAAAATTGTTTGATTGATGTAGCTGTGGATCTATGGTAGAGCGATTCTATAAACTAGTTTAGATGATTTTATACCTAAATTAATAGTGAATATAATAAGATCATGCAGACTGGTGAAGGGATTAGACATTGCAAACCATAAAGTTGTAGAATCTAAGAATATATAACTTTCACTTTATACTGACAAAATGATGTTGTGGTTAGAAAAATTGATTTCGTCTGATGCTTATTTAATTCAGTTTTCAACTCTCTAACAAAAAATTAATAGAAACAGTTTGCGTTTGAAGGCTTCTGCTGATTTGTTTATACGTTTCCACTGCACTTGAGCTCCAAGAAAGCGGCAGTTTTCAACATCGATCGGTTTCATTTCTGGGACGCCGAGTTGGCAGCCACTCCGTCGTTGCGCCGCCGTACGTACGTCTAGCTTGATTGCATCGATCAACTTGCGTTTACACCAAAGATTTTTCTCAAATGTTAGACATCATCTGTGTTAATCACTTCTTTTTTGGCGGTAAATCAGTTCATCATCTAGTTCTTCCATGTAGTATATAACAAGTAAAAAGTCTGAACTTTATCGACTGGTCGATAGATAATACGTCAGTAAATTCAGATCTGGAATGCAGCAGAAGCAGCAGCAATGAACAGTACCACTGGGCGAGATGAGATCTGAATAGGAGAAGACGATGGGCGCGTGCGACCGCCGCCGATGTCAGCGGCAGGCATGTCTGCGCCGGGGCACATGCACGCGTGGGGTCGGGAGGCAGATGAACCCTACCTGGGGGTCGGGAGCCGGCCGGCCAGCAGCCAGAGGCCAACTAGCCCCATGCGTATCAATGATGGCCGCAGGACACCGTCGCCGTCTCCGGCGGGGGAGCTACGGCGCCGGAGGAGACGCTGTGCCCCTAGGGGCGGCAGTTAACGTGACACACCTCTACAACGCAGGGTCTGGTCAATTTTTTGATCCATATGCCTACCGGTGAGCCTCGTATGAAAATAAGGATATATACACGTTTATCATTTAATATTTTTATCGGATGCGTGGCTGAGTGGAATTTTGTCTTGTGTGTAGTAACTGGGCCTGATCCAATAAATTATTTTGTCAAGTAAAAAATTATAAAGATGCAATGTTTCGATCAGTTACAAATAATATTTCAATTTAACTACACATATTGTGTCCTTCCTTTTCACTCCAGACATTAGCATCGGCTCTACTTCGTGTCGTATACCGCCACCCTTACCTCGTTGTGCCGTCGGAATCAAGAACATGGCTTCTGCTAGTGCACTTTTTTGAATTTGGCTTTTGAATTTGGTATAGAAGTTGGGTTTAAATTCGAGAAGGAGAGAGTTCAAGTTCGGTAATAATCACAGCAGATCTACAGGTCCCACATGTCAGCGCAACCTATGGGCTCGCACTGTCGCACGTGAGTGAAGATCGAGTGTGCCTTTTCGCGGTAGGACCTCGCTTTATCCAGTATTTACAGCTGACTCCTCCCAGATCTGGATTCGTGGCGACTTGAAAAAAAAGCCCAAGTAGGCCGGCCGGTTTCACCTTTTGGTCCTACTTATCAGTTAGGCCCATGTAGGCTGAGACTTTTGAGCAAGTCCCGGAAACAAAACAATTTTGATTTCTCTATTTTCTGAGTGTATTTGTACTAATTTTGAAGAAAAATACGCGAATTTTCGTAGCTGCAGGAGACGGTATACGTGTTTAATCCCTTCATTGAAGCGCATGAGAAGGCGTGCCATTGCTGCCGTGCTAGCTACCTACTCTACTATTCAACGAGCCTACGATGCTACGTACGTTACGAACCGTACGTAGGCCGCCCGTATGTATGTATGTATATATGGCTGGTGCCCGCCAAGGTTGTACATGCTCTATTGCTCTCTTGTAGCTGTGTATTATACTGCGTACATACGTGCACCGGTTTGCGAGCAACAGAGGTATTTGTACGGAGCTGATCCATCAATTCAAAGCAATCAGTCGCCACACGTCCCCAGAAAAAAACATAACTCGATCTCCGTACGTAGCTGCGACGAGCATCTACCTAGGACGTACGCCAATCTCATCGCCGCAAATTTCACACGAAAATCGCCTATAAATCTCGCCGCTGCCTTCTTCGTCTAGATCGCTCCATGCATCGCCATTCGCCACCACTAACGGGAGGAGGAGGAGGAGATAATCTGGCCGTCGTCGTCGTCGTCTCTGCTGCTCCGAGGTACGCGTCATGAGGTGATTTCTTGTTCTTGTCGTGGTAACCGGGTGGTTATTGTGATTTTTGATCTTCTTGTCACTAACAGTTTACATTAATAGCGGTAACTAGATTAGTAACGATGGCAACCTGACGGTTTTGCCGCTTGGAAAACCCTACTGTTCGATCGATTCCCTGGTGTTCTTCGTTTTTCATGGCCTGCATGTGCCTGCCAGCGATGGCCGGCAAGAGATTTCATCACTCTAGTGATCATCTCCTCTCCTCGCCCGATCATCTGCCACGTGGTTGGCTAGTTGGCTGGTTGGTTAATTCGTTTCTTAATTACCTTTGATGCGATCCCAACGCAGAGACGAGACCGCTCTGCTTGTTCATCAATAGCAGTAGCAGATTACCAGTATTATGGCAGTTTTAGTAGAGAGGAAATACTGCCTATTATATTGCCTCAGTAATTGCTCATGTGAAGAAGAAGATGGCATTAGTAGCACTAGTTTTATCTTTTATCAAGTAGATTATCTCATGCCACCATTAATTTTCGAAAGATTTCACATTTATACGTTTACAAAAAGTAATAATGGTTAACCATGCGTACTGAAAATCACCACGTAGATACCTCCAAGGTCACGACAGTGATGAACAGCAGCCTAGTTTAGCTTCCACTGACAAAAATCTGTCATTCACATAGCACTCGATTAATCATTGGATAGATTGTTGTATTGCTTTTTCTTCCATCGATTAATCATTCTGTTCACACAACAAATCGGTGATCCATCTCTTTCCAAGTTCCATTTGCTGCTTGGTGGCCTGTTGCTTGTTTTGTTGGTAATGGTCACTGTTCAGCTGATGCATCTCTCTAATCTCTGCATCCGGTTGCCATATCTTACACAGCATCACAGCGATCCAATGCATATTCTGAGTAGCAGAGACTTTTGTCAGGCTCTGATTGGTCATTGCTCAATCCAAAGTAAGTAGAAGAGTGTCAGCCACAGATTGCATTATTGAATCTTCAAGCAAAATAGACTGCTCCAAGATTCCGTTTGACCATCAACCCAGTAAAATATATCCATTTCTCCTTGTTTCGACGAGAAAATTACAGCAAGTCGCCATTGGAGTCCATCGTTTTCTTGGTGCAGAGTGCAGAGTGCAGAATTGCAGAGCCTGTCCTTCTCGGCCGTGAGAACGAACGAGCGTTTAACCAAACCATGGACGCCACTGTTGCGTCAGCCCCTGGGAGCCTTCCTTCTGTTTGCACTAGTAGCTGACCATCCGTCTACTATAAGTGCTCCCGATGTGTTGTTAATCGAATGTCTCTATATATGCTGTATAAAAAGGAAACAACTTCACAACAACGTAGGTTGGATTGCATCGTCAATGACATGGGTTGATAAGCAATTCATGTTCTGTTTGGCGTATTTTGTCACTATTAATTTTGTTTTTTAATTTTTTTAAAAGTGATTTTGTGATGAATCAAATTTACATATAAAATTGTTTGACTGGATAGTGATATTAAATTACCGTTATATTTTGTCTTTAGGTTGTATTATATATACGATGACTTGCGTTATACAGTATGGAACTATATAAACAATAAATAAATAAATAATATAAATTATGAATCATATAATTGATATAATTTAATTATATATAAATATTATCTTAAACTTTTATAAGTATTTTTAATTATTGTTAGTGTGATTCTAATGAGAAGCAATATTTTAGCTGGTTCTTTCCTTAATAAAAAAGAATCGATTTTCCTAATTTTATCTGGCTCAAGAAATCCTAACAAAATAAGCCTTAATAGTAAACTAGACTAGTAGTAAAAGCACATCACTTTCACGGTTTCGCCTCATCACCAGTAGAATAGCCCCCCATCTCCTTGTCTGAACAGTCTGAACTCTGAGCAGCGTGAGCTGACCGTCCAAGATTCCAAGTGGAGCTCGACTGAAGAAATTCAGCAGTAGAAGGAAAACCCCACACACAGAGAGAGTGCCATCTTTCACATGCTCATCGCGGATTTCATAGGCCGCATTATCTCATCATTTCTTGGTGCATTATCTCAGCATCACTCAAGTTGAGTACAGCATGCACAGAAGCAAGTCAACAATAACGAATGGTATAATGGAAAAGAGGGTCACATGTCACAACAACCAGCTCCTTTTAATTTGAGGATTCCAATCTCCAATGTCCCTACACTCCAAAAGATCAGCGACACATTTGCACTCAACTCCCCCGGTTCTTCTACAGTTCTACGCTACCAACTGGTCAGTGATGGACAGATGGTCAGTAGAAAACACAGCCACATGGACTGCCATAATTCATCAACGGAGAAGAAGATCCCTGAGAGGCTAAGCGGCTAAGCTTTGGCCAAAGCAGCCTTCTCTTCTCCTCCTCCAGTGGGAAAGTAGGACAGCAGCCATCCCAAGAAGCACTGCTTGTTTTGGACCCAAAGTTTTTTCGCTGTCCTAGCTGGAGAGATTTATACATGTCGTCGTCTTCGTCCTCTTCTTCTTGCTTGCCCACCTCATTTACAGATGTCTGTAGTTCTGTACATGCTCGAAGTCTCTCGTGTTTGGCTGGCTTCGCCTTTGAGCAGGTATGAACAAAGGTCACTCATTTCTTCCTCCCTGACGAATCCTGATTCCTCCTTGATCCTTGATTCTGCAGTAGAAGATGATAGGAGAGCTAGTATGATTCAAGAAGGTTCAGATCCCTCGAATCCCTTGTGATTTGTCTATTTTTTATTTTGAAATTAAAAATTATATTTTTTTTGCAAGAAAAGGCAGAAGCTTTGCCTTTCTCTATATTAAATGACTGTTTTTTTCTTTAACTAAGCTCCCTCTGGGTGTTTAATTGATGCATAGTTGCTGGCTGAGATTGCCCCTGAACACCAACTATTGATTTATCTGATGCCTATTTGTTGGCTGAGATTGCCCCTGAACACCAACTATTTCTTTAGTTCTGGAGATGTGCTCTGAAGTTTAGTGCCTGAAATGTTCAATTTTGGGGTAAATTAAGATTTTCAGCTATTGCAATTTCCAGGGAGATATATCTTTGTATTTCTGTTTGGTAATTGTGACGCATGCTTCTTTCAGAAAAATGTTGAAGGGTGCTGCCACTTGAGAGATGTTTGCTTTCTGAAGCAATGGAATTGCTATAATTTTAGATGATACTTTGTTTATTTACTGTTCATAACTTGGTGACCACGAATTCTCTGAGGCAGCTTTAACTCTATGTATCTAAATATATAGATTGTAATTGACTTGATTTAATATATTAATGAGTTCAGGTAGCTTTCTGAACCAACCTAACTGATGCATTTCAATTCTGAATTTCTGACGGATGTATTCAAGTCCATCATACAGAGCACCAGAACTATTCCTGATTTGCAGAAGCTTTTCCATTCATCTAGATTATTCAAATCTTCCTGGCCCCAATCATCAGCAGTAATATATCTATCCCATTTCATCCTCATCAGATATTGTTTGCAAACTTGCAGGTAGCCACGGTGTGAGTTGAACTGAGCTGAGCATCACGCAGCTAGCACCATGGGAGAGGTAGCAGACATCTACACTCAAGATGGCACCGTGGACGTCAAAGGGAACCCCGCCGTCAAGAAGAACACCGGCAACTGGCGTGCCTGCCCTTACATCCTCGGTACAGCCTCCTCGCCCACCCTGCTGCTCAATTGCCATGCTCTGCTTGCTCTGCTTGTCCATTGATGGTTGATATGATTCAGCGAACGAATGCTGCGAGAGGCTGGCCTACTATGGCATGAGCACCAACCTGGTGAACTACATGAAGACCCGGCTCGGGCAGGAGAGCGCCATTGCCGCGAACAATGTCACCAACTGGTCAGGGACGTGCTACATCACTCCCCTCCTTGGAGCGTTCTTGGCTGATGCGTACATGGGGAGATTCTGGACCATTGCCAGCTTCATGATCATATACATCTTGGTGGGTCGATTTGGGTTTCGATTTGTGACGGCGAGAAATTGGTGTGCTAAAGGAGAGATTTTGATCGGTGTGTGGTGCAGGGGTTGGCGCTGCTGACAATGGCGTCGTCGGTGAAGGGACTGGTGCCGTCGTGCGACGTCGGCGGGGCGTGCCACCCGACGGGGGCGCAGACGGGGGCGGTGTTCGTGGCGCTGTACCTCATCGCGCTGGGCACCGGCGGGATCAAGCCGTGCGTGTCGTCGTTCGGGGCGGACCAGTTCGACGAGCACGACGAGGGCGAGAAGCGGAGCAAGAGCTCCTTCTTCAACTGGTTCTACTTCTCCATCAACATCGGCGCGCTGGTGGCGTCGTCGGTGCTGGTCTACGTGCAGACGCACGTCGGCTGGGGTTGGGGCTTCGGCATCCCGGCCGTCGTCATGGCCATCGCCGTCGTGAGCTTCTTCATCGGCACGCCGCTGTACAGGCACCAGCGGCCGGGTGGCAGCCCGCTGACGCGCATCGCGCAGGTGCTCATCGCGTCGGTGCGCAAGTGGGGCGTGGCCGTGCCCAGCGACAAGTCGCTGCTGCACGAGACGCTGGACAAGGAGTCCGGCATCGAGGGCAGCCGCAAGCTGGAGCACACAGAACAGTTCGCGTGCCTCGACAGGGCGGCGGTGGAGACGCCGGAGGACAGGGCGGCGGCGGGGCGGAGCGCGTGGCGGCTGTGCACGGTGACGCAGGTGGAGGAACTGAAGAGCGTGGTGCGGCTGCTGCCCATCTGGGCGAGCGGGATCGTGTTCTCGACGGTGTACGGGCAGATGAGCACTATGTTCGTGCTGCAGGGCAACACGCTGGACCCGAGCATGGGGCCCAACTTCTCCATCCCGGCGGCGTCGCTCTCCATCTTCGACACGCTCAGCGTCATCGTCTGGGTGCCAATCTACGACCGCCTCATCGTGCCGGCGGTGCGCGCCGTGACGGGGCGCCCGCGCGGCTTCACGCAGCTGCAGCGGATGGGCATCGGACTCGTCATCTCCATCTTCTCCATGCTCTCCGCCGGCGTGCTCGACGTCTTCAGGCTGCGCGCCATCGCCAGGCACGGCCTCTACGGAGACAAGGACATCGTGCCCATCTCCATCTTCTGGCAGGTGCCGCAGTACTTCATCATCGGCGCCGCCGAGGTCTTCACCTTCGTCGGCCAGCTCGAGTTCTTCTACGACCAGGCGCCGGACGCCATGCGGAGCATGTGCTCCGCGCTCTCGCTCACCACCGTCGCGCTCGGCAACTACCTCAGCACACTGCTCGTCACCATCGTCTCGCACGTCACCACCAGGAACGGCGCCGTCGGCTGGATCCCGGACAACCTTAACCGCGGCCACCTCGACTACTTCTTCTGGCTGCTCGCCATGCTCAGCCTCATCAACTTCGGCGTCTACCTCGTCATCGCGAGCTGGTACACCTACAAGAAGACGGCGGATTACAAGGACGACAAAGCCGAGCACGATGGAGCGAACTGATCTCAAGCTGATCATCACACAAACTGAACTGAAGTTGCTACATTGCTGATCGATCGGTCGTGCCATGTGAATGTGTGTGTTCTAAACAAGTTCTCGGAGGAGATAAAAGGAAAAGAAATGGTGTCATCTGTAATATTCAAAGATGTAATACTGTTCATTGTTCATGCATTATGTCTGATAGAAGGGGAAAAAAGAGGAGAATTGGAGGATATGTTTTAAAATTGAAATGTCAAAGTTTTGTTTTGTGTGCAAATGCATTAGCCAAAGTATCTATTTGAAGAACCAAGGACTTGTGTGGAGTATACATCAGAAGTTCATTCAGGTTGCAGAAATGTCATTGTTCAGCGGTCAGAAAGATAAAGACTGCAAATTGGCCAGTAGATTTATCCGGGTAATTTCGTCAGTGCAGTAACTTTTTTAGAAGCGGTAGGAGACTGCTGAATTCATTAGATGGAAAGGTTAGAATGTACAGAGGAAAAAAAGAGAAACGGGGGAGAAACAAGACAAAGAAGAATTAGCTAAATGGCGCTAAGCAGAAACAAGACAAAGAGGAATTAGCTAAATGGCGCTAAACAGGTTGCTCCCGCTTTAACTCCCGACCTTCTTCCTCTTTTATCTTCTAGAGGATCTCTGTTAGGTCTAATTCAACATGCTGAAAGATTCTAGCATTTCGCACCTTCTAGATTTTCTAGATTACAAGAATCACTAGGGAGGAGGTTGTTTTCTTCAGCTGCCCGAGTCTTAAGACGATCTTTTCCCACTAAAGATTGATTGGAGTGTTAGAAGATGTTGGGACTGATGGAGCTTCAAGGGAAGCGTGTCCTGACCAGTCCATGATGTCTGACCAGATTTTTCTAGAGAATCTATAGTTGCCGAAGATATGGTAAGTTGTTTCTAGTTTTTGACTACAGAGAACACATGCTAGTTGGTGTGGCCACCCCGGGATGTAAGACGGTCAAAGTTCCAAAGCCTATTCTAAATGGTAAGTCATGCAAAGAGCTTACACTTCGACAGTGCCTAGACTTTCCAGATTAGCTTACCAAAATTGGTTCTGATTGAACCATTGAATTGGGCATCATTTGCTGATTTGGTCATGTAGACCCCTGACTTATGCGTTTTCCAGATGATCCTATCTTCAATCCCAGTGTTGAGCTGCATAGAAGAAACTTTAACCCAAAGCCTAACGAATTCATCTAAGGCTTGTGCCAAGATGGATTGACTCGTGATATCTAGGTCATGCAGCCATTTGTTGTTAAGAAGGGCAGCAGAAGCCGTTATCCTCTTTCATCGAGCAGCCTTGTAAATAGCTGGAGCTAGATCCTTTGGCCACAGTCCATCAAGCAAGGGGATTGCCAGAACTGCGCTTTGATCACATTGCCTACCATGACTGATGTCAAGGCGGCAAACATATGTGTGTCAATATCATCACAAGGCGTTTCACTGCCAACCCAAGGTTTTGTAGTGGAATACCAGTCTTGCCATAACCACCGAAGCCAAAGAGTGTGCACGAAGCGCTCAAGTCCAGGACTCCCAGTCCACCAAGCACAATGGGTCGGCAAACTCGCTTCCAGCTAACCTTACAATTACCAACTGAGAGTGGTTCTGAGTTTGCCCATAGAAAACACCGCCTCTTTTTGTCGATGTTTGCTACGATGCATTTCCCCTCCAGCACCGATTTGACAAGGGTTACTCGACCACTATGAAATAGCATTTTCCCCTCCAAGCTGAAAGACAGTTTGTGATCTTGTCATCAACAAACTGAAGGTCTGTGCGGCGGAGGCGGTTGATTGTGAGGGGAGACCAAGGTACTTTAAGGGAAAGGCTGCCTCTGTTACGAGAAGGTCTTGAAGGACCTCGTTAAGGTCTATCTCATCGCAGCGGATCGGAACCATTTGACTTTTTGAAATATTAACGACTAAACCGAAAGCCAGTCCAAAGTTTCGAAGGATTGTTGATAGGGTACCGATATCCTCTTTGGTTGGTTTGGAAAAAATCATTGTATCATTTGCATAGAGAGAGACTCGAATCGAGGAGATGTTATTATTAAATATCGGCTTGAGGAGGCCCTATTCCATCGCTTTCTCTAGGATCTTTTGCAGAGGGTCGATGGCTAGGATGAAGAGGAAGGGGGAGAGTGGATCTCCCTGACGTAATCTTCGGTGGTGCTGAATTTGGTCACCCGAAATGCCATTAAGAAGGATTATTCTTGAAGAGGAGGATGCCAAAATATTAGCGATCCAATCACGCCATCGCCGTGGAAAGCCTAGCCGTACCAACAGATCGATCAAGTAGTCCTAGCACACTGAGTCAAAGGCTTTTGATATGTCTAGTTTTAGAAGAAGTGAAGGGTTTTAGTTTGATTCAGGCATCGCGACATTACGCACATGCATGAAATTGTTGTGTATACTTCGCCCTTTGATGAAAGTGCTCTGATCGAAAGATATCATATTGTCTAGGATATTTGCTAGGCGACGGACGCATCATGATCTTTGTGATTAGCTTGGAGAAGCTGTGCATCAAGGCCTGAAATCTGTTTGGTTTTCTACACCTTCTTTTTTCGGAATCAGAACAATGTTTGCTGTGTTTATTTGGCTTAGGTGAGGGGTCTAGAGATCATAGAAGGTATTGACAGCTCACGTCAGGTCAGCTTTGATTGTGTTCCAACAAGCTTTATAGAAGGTGTCAGTGAAGCCATCTGTGCCTGGAGCCTTATCCAAGGGCAAGGCGTTGATTGCATCTTTAATATCTGATGTCTAGGTCTGTGAGGGGTACTTGTGGATGGTTTAGGTAAATCCCAAACGAAACATTTCTCGAAGGATCAGTGCAGTAACTGATAGTATCATCCAAAGGTATGGACTTTGCTGGGTGCGTCCAAGATGCAGAGGCCATGGATGTAATTTATTTTTCTTATCTAGAAATCCAGAATATACTGAATATGCTGTATTAAGCTGTATGAACTGGCTGATGATACAACTGGGCTACAATCGACACATTTGGCTCTGATACATATTAAGTTGTATATACCGATGAGATCAATCTAAAATTTTAAAACTGATAGGAAAAACTGACAATTCATATATTATAAGGATTGCTCAATAGTATGGTGTTCCTTTCACCTTGCAGAAGTGTACTGCAACCTTGGGCCTGAACTAATAGTCCCAAGTATGCAATCCTACAAGAGGCTGGCCCAATATATGTTTCATACTTTCATGGCTGAAATTCCTGCTACACATTATCCTTGGCCTGTCTCCATGTAAGGACTAGTTTAGGCCGGTTCAGTTTAGCTCGGCACAGTACAATACTGTCTCCAGTTCCTGTTGAATTGCTGGTTTTGGCTTTCACTGATCAAGGTTTGAGTAGCAATAATTTTTAGGATATCTAATTATATATGTAGCATAAGGTCAGTTTGGTAATCATGAGTATAATGCCAATATCCTATATTTTGAAGTTGTTCACTTATGTATTACTTAGAAATTAATGGTCAACTTTATATATATTGAAGCCAAAACTAACAAGTATTATGTGAACATAGGAAGTATAGATCAATTACACATAGTAGCAAGAGTCTGAATTAGACAGCTATCTGTAAAACTTTCAAATATATGAGGCTAAGAACTCATTTATCTATATATTTGCACGAATCTTCAGTGTTGGACAGGCATGAACAAACAAGATCCCAGATGGTGCAGCAGATCAGTTGTTGCAGATTCTGAAGATGCTGGCTCGAAAGGCAGAATCAATTGTGCTTTTGGAGTTGCCCAAACACAGATCAAGATGAGGACTGCTATTGCTTCTGATGGATATGAGCAAGCTCACTTTTGGAGATGCTTCAGAACCTAGTGGCCTCAACTCCCTAGAAGTTGTGTTCATCTCCTGCTGGTGCTGGCTTGGTGGTTATTTGTCATGACTCATGAGAGGTAGTTCCTTCATAGATTTACTTTCCTAGAGGCCTGAGTGATCCCCAATCATATTAGGGAAGAGAGGTCAGTGCACTGGTATTTGTCAACCTAGAGACAGTAATGCAATAGTCAGGGTCGGCCCTGACATTTTGGAGGCCTAAGATGAAACTAAAAATATGAATCTCATTAAACGTAAAAAAACATGCTAGCCTGAGGTTGATCACACATAATCGAAGGTATCGA
The DNA here is from genome assembly GCA_000418225.1 of Zizania latifolia. NCBI lineage: Eukaryota > Viridiplantae > Streptophyta > Magnoliopsida > Poales > Poaceae > Zizania > Zizania latifolia. The sequence continues at coordinate 636,992 of KE373312.1, read as the reverse complement.
TGATTGTTTGCTGATTAAGTACTGATTGAAGGAGCAGGCGTATGAGCTCACCTAACCTATGGACTGCTACGTGACAATACATGCAAAACGTCTAAAACTTAGTTTGCTTCATGATCACATTTAAAGAGAGACCCTACGTTTTGAGGGCTCAGAGCAGCTGCCCTGCTCGCCCCCCTCAGGGCCGGCCCTGGCAGTAGTATGTGAAGCACAAAATATACACCACCAAGATACACACTCATGCAACGATAACAATATGCATCATATCAATACAAGACTAACAAAAATTACTCCTTTTTTACACATAGTTGGTATGTTCCTCTGGCTTCAAACTATAAATCTCATGATTAGCTATGGATCTGAATTTGAAACTAAGAAAAACTAATTTGACTGTTCATAGTATGCTTATAAATATTGCCACTCATTCAGGATCTTAGACTAGATTCTGTATGCTCAACATTCAACACCTAAGTTGTGATCATTTGTTACCAATAAATGGTAAATCTAAACCACAAAACATATATAGAGATATACAACATCAATAATTTTCAGTACGATATTATAAAAATGCCAAACCACAATACATATATAGAGATAAAAGTCAAACATATAAGCATCTCAAACTCTAATATATAGTATATGGAGTGCTTGAGTTGAAGCTGTGTCATTAACTCATTATATAAGCACGTACCAGTACTATAAGCAGCACTTCAACTCTAATATTTCACAGTTTTGCAGATTAAGAGATCAATTAGGATCTTGCTAGATCGATATCACAAAGCCATATTCCAAGAACACCAAAGTACTCCCACTTTATTTTTATTCCAATCTGAATTACAATTTTAATAGCTAGACAGTGCTAACACTATAGTTATCTAGTTAGGATTCTTTACTGTTGTACAGGGATCAAGTAGAGCTTGCTGGTGTAACTACACAGTATAAATGTAAACACAACCGTATTTTTTAGATAATGGAAGATTTTATTGAACTCAAACAATTACATCAAGGTAATACAACCATATGTATGTTCTTGGATTAGGTAATTAATTTGCATCAACGACGGCACCAGCTACCTACCTAGTGATCTGCATTCTGGTGAGACTGGATCAGGCGAGTCAAAGGGCATGTGATTGCACATTTAATTAACAAGCAGCTAGCTAGCACAGATCCGGTATTTCTGTTAGCTAAGTAACTAATTAACTAGTATAATGTGATGTTTGCTATTCCCATATATAGGTCATGTGATGTGCATGCAGTGCTGTTAACCAAGATCTAGCTAGCTCTGCCTAGTTGCTGACTTAACTAACCTTAATTTATCTTACTGTCTACTACCTGCATCTCATGAACAGCAAGTGAGAGTTGTCCTTTCAACCATTATTCTATCTTGATGCATCTGAAGCAATTATTGCTGTTTTACAGTGCAAGGAATTCTCAAGAAAGAAAGCTGGGCTAGCTAGCTTTTTTTCAGATAGATATTTAGCTGATCAACAGGACATGCAAAAAACAACTTATGAATTTACCATGCATCTCAACCATTGATAGTTTTCCCTTGGGGAAAAAGCACTGATAGTTTACTCCAATTTCGTTAGATAAGAACACAAACCAGCCTCCTCTCCACATCCTGAAGCTGAACCAAAGAAAAACTTGACTGAATATCTTGTATTAGCATGGAAACAATCATGGGAGAAGCGAAGAAGAGAGTGAAGTAGCTGCTGCTAATAAAGAACACAAGACATCAGAACCCAGTAATGGAGAGCACCTGAATATATATCAAGATGGATGGAGGAATTAATGGCTAGAGGAAGCCTCCAAAAGGATCGCATGATCCATCAAGCCGTTCTTGTAGACGACGACGACGTACCGGCCGGCGCCGGCCATGGAAGTGACATGAAGGATCAATGCGATCCCTTTGGATGCTTCTCCAAGACATTGCTGCTGCTATACCCTTCTCTGAACTCTCCCTCTCTCTGAAGTCTGAAGTCTGAAGGCCTGAAGCATGGAGAGAGGTGTTGTGCAAGAAAGCTCCAGTGAGGTCATTATATATAAGGTACGCAACCTTGCATATTTGCCCATAAGTTTATTCACAGCTGCTTTTCCTCCCAAGATGGACCAATATTTTATCCTGTTGCAATTTAAAGTTGCCCATTCATCCATGAAACTAGAAGAAGAATTTGGTGACTTCCAATTAACGGTACTACTTGTTTTATTGTGAACTTTACACTTGATATCAAGCCTTAATGCATATAGTGATAACTAAAAAGAATCTATAATTAGTGTGATGGTGTGTTAGACATAGAGAAAGAAGTTAGTAGTGGTAGTGGACATCAAATATATAAATACCCTAGAGGGTGCATATGAGAGATAGCATTGTTAATAAGTACATGCTTATGGTTTTGTTAATGCTGAAATCAATGATGGTTTCATCATTAGACGAAGTGTAAACTGGGGGTTCTCCCCAGATACCTTTCACTTTCCCCTAATTTTAGGTGTTCTAGCTAGTTTGCAAAATGGGCTTTGCAAGCAATGCATATGAATGGTTATGAAAGGGGAGGAAAGATGGATGACTGTATCAGCACCTGCCAGATCTTTTGGTGATTAGAGACAACATTTTTTATGTAGATTAGAGATGCGTGTGGCCCTGGGAACAACTAATTGCAGCCATTCAATCATTAAATTCAGCCATTACAGTGATTCCCCCTACCTTCAGCTTATGTGCCCCTAACTGCTTTCTAGCTGCTATTCTTTCATCAGTTGGGAGCCTTGAGCATCTTTGCTTCTCTATCTTAATGACAAGTGCTTGCTAGCCTTTTGCACAGTAGTTAGGCTTGGTTAAAATATTTAAAAGGTCCTAGATTGCAAGTAGAATGCCAAATGTTCTGCAGATCTGAGTACCAATCAGGCCCTATATGTTAATGTGTCTAGTACATTCGCCATTTGTCATGTTACATAGGTTGTTACAGTGTTGTAGCATGCCTGAATAATGTGCTTTGTCCTTGTGTTGCTTTCCCAGTTTTGCCACAGTGCTGTAACATGCATCCAGAATTCACATAATCCAGCAGAAATTGCGGTTGTAGGCCAACATTCAGACAGTTCCTAGATTGTCGTCGTTATATCTGCATCATAATGTTTGTTCGGTGTAAATGGGGATTGTTCGGTCTAGAAAAAAGCACCGTTACGATGCATTCTAGTGCAGGTAGTATAATGATAAATTAGAAGCCGGTGGATTAGAGACATGTGGCGGGGGCAGGGGTGGCTGCGGTTAGAAACCAGCGGCAACACTTGAAGTTGATGACAGGGAGGTGGGAAGCGATGGCTACGAGCCGTCCGAGCCGTTAGGCGAGATGCGCCGAGGCCAAATATTTTCAAGAAGACTAAAGGCCTAACCTTTTTTAATGATTTTACTCTCTATATATTCTACTACCTCTAATCAAGTTGGTAGTAGAAATTAATCTGAACAATTAAATAAAAAACATCAACGGTTAGGATGTATTCTACTACTAGTAGAATGTACCGTAAAATAGGTCGCAAAAAAGGATGTTGTAAGGGCTGCCTAGTTTGCACAAACAGGTAGACATGCATGCATGGTAGTTGATTTGCTTCCTTGTCTACAAGATCAGGATAGGTACATTCACTAGGCATGAAAGCTAGCCAATACATACTCCCTTGCAGACATCCTCAGGCAGATGGTATCCATCATGCATGCATCGAATCTCCTGCTATCAATTGTCAGAAACAATGGACACTCTTTTGGATAATCAGGATTCCCATGATGAATGAAATGCAGGTACTACATGTTACAAGTCTTCCAGAGTTAGGAAGGTTGGGAAAATATTTGCATGGTGATGTGTGCAGTGATATCCTGGCATCTAACACTGCTGATTTGTCTGTCTGTCTAGGTTTGGCTCTTTGAAAGAGGAGATGGATGTGAATATATATATGATCTGCCATGTGAATTCATATGATTCTTCCTGACAAAGTCCAAACATTCTTTTTGTGTGTGATCACCAGATGCAATCTTATCCCAGCAAGCAAGCTCAGCAGCTGCTAGCTCCTTCTAGGGCATTGCTCATATGTGTGCAATCCAACCAGAGCCTCTCAATTCCTCTGCTCTCCTCAGCAGCAGAAACTAATAATCAATGTTGCTGCAGTGCTGCCTCAACAGCATACATACATACAAGCCATGCACTCACATGCAAAGATCCACAAAATGGGCATATGTTCTACCACTCACATGCAAAGGCATACGTGCCCATGTTGCTATTTCGTCGCTCGTGATGTGTGAAATGTGAGCTCAGATGCATAGAAGACACAACAATTATTGGAAGAAATTCAGGCACAGTACTAGTAGATGTGAATTCTCAAACTGAACTGATAGGGCTCTAACTATCTGTTATTATGAAGTGCACTCTGATACTGATAATCTCAGGGTAAGCTGCAGATTTGAATACGGCAGCTTCAGTAAAAAAATATGTGACTGTGATTATATATTCAATAATACCTGATGCCAGATTGCATAAACCTGCCAACATTCAGAAGATGGCATAAATTAAACTTCATCTGGCATTAAAAATGAAAAAGAAAAGAAACATCTGGCCACAAGTTTCTGATGAAATGCTGACCAAATTATTTGATCTCTCGCCTAGAAAACCTTATGTGCGACATAAGAGCAAATCTTCCATAATTGAAGGATAATCACCGCCCAAATTTGGTTTAGAGATTCAGTAACTTCTTGCTTTTATTCCTTTCCTCCAGCTTGTCCAACTTTATGTATAGTCCTTAATCAAACAAAGATGCCCTCAATTAGTACTAGTGAATGCGACCTGATCTGATCTGACGGTTTAGATATAGAGGCCCAATCATTTGAGCTGATGATTAACCGTTATCATCAGTTGAGCTGGTTAATCATCCCATCATATGATGATTAGATATATGACACTAGCAGCTAGACTAACCTGATGACCATTGCAAGTGGGGCAATTGGCCATGAACACTTGACCTTGGAGTCTACCATGATCAAGCATGTCACTTTGGCTGTCTCGTTTGTTCCTTTTTAGGCTTAAATTAGTGAGCATTTTTTTTAAAACAGTATGAACTCAATCTCCAATGTGACTGGGCCTACATGGCAAGTCCCAAACATTCCTAAGTTAAGCGTCATTTGGTCTTCTGCCCTATAGTTAACTATCATTTATTCTTTTACTATGCTCCGTGTATATTAAAAATAAACCTACAGACTACATGGCAAGTCCCAAACATTTTAAGTGTCGTCTGATCTTCTTCCTTGTATACTATCACAGAAACAATATTTAATGACTAAGCTTTATTGATGGATAAATAATATGCACCAATAATACATTTTTAGTAATGGACTATTTTACACCCATCATTGATGATGTATTATTAGTGACGGGTCGTAATGTGGCCTATCATTAAAGGAGAGCACTCCCATTAGTGACGGATCATATTCTGACCCGTCACTAAAGGATCAAAGCACTAGTGACGGACGGTAGCTACCGTCTGTCACTAATGATCAGATGCCAGCGTCTAGCTACGTGGATAGCACCTTAGCAAAACCACTAGCGTGGACATCCACGTCAGCAAAATCACTAGTGTGGACTGTCACGTTAGTAAAACCACTATAGTAAACCGCCGTGGGGGTTATTTGTCCGGTATAGATTAGTTCGGGGATTAAGAGTCTGATTTTTTGTTAGGGGAGACATTCGTCTATAAAGTAATATTTCAAGGGGTAAAGTAGACATTTTCCTATTATAAATAAACCTAAGGACTACATATCATATACTAGTAACTTATGTGTGCCATGAGAGCAAATATCCCAAACAAAATGTGTTTTTATAGGCCCGGCCCATCAAAGATTTGGGCCCATCTATTCCAGTCCGTGCTGCGTCGTGGCCATAATCGATTTTTTTATAAACAATATATTTTCTATGAAATTTTATTTCTGATATGCGATCTCAGAAAATAACAAAAATAGCCATTTATCGACCATTGAAGTGTCGACAGAGGCTCTGTCGACGTACCAAGTATCGACAGAGCCTCTATCGATACTTCAATGCTTCGATAGATGCCTCAATCGAAGTCAATGCCTTTATCGATAGTTGATTCGATAGTTCAACTGTCGATAATTGAACTGTTGGCATAGCGGCCTCGCCCCTCCGGCGCATAGCGCACGATCGCCCACGCCCGCCATGCCACAACCCCGCATGTGCCCCGCCACACCGAGAAGCTCACTCGTGCCTTGCCACGATGCGCGATCGTGCCCACCACGTTGAGAGCCCACCCGTGCCATGTCACGACGTGCGACCGTGCTCGCCGTGCCACGACCCTACCTGTACCCTACCACGCCACGCCGTGACATGCCTGACCGTTCTTGCCCATGGCTGGTCCATGTCTGGCGCCTCGCGCTCCACGTTGTCTGATCGCTCGCTCGCGTATTTACGGCCTCTTATTTATTGCCCGCTCGCTCACGCTCCGTGCCCCGCCAATAGCCACCCGCCACAGCACCTCGCCTCAGGTGCCGGTCCTCGCTCGCCTGCCTGTGCGCCCCATCACGCCGCACACCATGCACCAGCGGCCGCCAGCCCACGCCAGTCGTGCCATGCCTCACAATGCGTGCCACGGTTGCCTGACCATGCTAGCCTCGCCGTTCGTTGCCTCACCACCTATGCGCTGCCTCGCCGCCTGTTCACTCACCGTGCCACATTCGCCGCCCATGCACCGGCACCGCCTTGCTTCCCGCCCACACGCCTCGCAGCCTGCACCCGTGCCTCGTTGCCCCCACACGCGCCTCATGCTGCGTGCCAACACTAGTCCGCCCATGCCAGCCACGCCGCGCCTTGCTGTCCACGCGCCGCCTCACGCCACGTGCCGGTGGCCACCTGCCCGCCTTGCCTCCCGCGTCCAGTCCCCACCGGCCCAGCCGACCAACGCTAGGTGGCGCGTGCCTTAGCCCCTTGCCGTTCGATCCATGCCTCGCTTCCTACACCTAGTCCCTGCCGTGTGCCCGAGACCACTCGTCCGCCTCACCTCCCATGCTCGCCCAGCCGCCCGGTGCCATGTGGCGTGTGTCTCAGCCCCTCGCCGCCCGGTCCACGCCTCGTCTCCCGCACCTGGTCCCCACCATGCGCAATTACAGCCGCCTCACATGCCCGCTAGCAGTAATTACTGCCGCCTCGCAAGCCCACCAGCCTAGCTGCGCACGCCCGCTAGCGCGCCTTGTTCTGCGCGCACCGTGCCACGCCTTGCCTTGCCTGCCGCGCGCCTTGCTGCCCGCAATAAATTTGCCTAGCCACGACGCCTCAGCTCTATCGATAGTTCATTTATCTATAGAGCTCTCTGTCGACAGTTGAAGGGTGTCGATAGAGGCTCTGTCGACACTTGAAGTGTCGATAGAGACTCTATCAATACTCTAAGTATCGACAGATGTATATTTTTGCTATTTTTTGAAGTCGCTTACTAGAATTGGAATTTTGTAAAAACGAAATTATTTATAAAAAAATTCGCCAGAATCACTGTATTTTCAATTCAAAATGAAAGGCCGATTTGAATTCGAGTTGTCTTACTGCACAAAAGATGAACTGAATTTTCTGGCATCTTGGTCTGAATCTTCACCAAGTTGCAAGCTAAATAACGGGCAAACGGCCTGGCTTTTCTCAGGCTCTTCGTGCCGAATGGTGGTGATCAGTCATGTCATTTCACTCGATGCATTACTTGCAATCAAATCCTTCCTCTTTTATGTTAGGATCGGAACACAGCCCAACCGTTCCTCACCTAGTATTAGGAGCATCCTCATTATGGCCTGCAAGATATGCCTGAACTCTTGTCATGTTTGCACCGTGGCCGGAAGCTCAGATTTCCCGACGCCTCTATGCTTACATCTACATCCATGATCGATGATGGATGCTTATAAGGCTTGCTTCTTCTTGCTGCTGCTGCCGCTGCTGGGATCGATGATCTACTGATGAACAAAGTTGTGTGTTCAGTTGATTAGTATGCCCTCTTTGTCTGTCACCATTTTGCTGCGCTTGTGTAGGGATCGAGAAGTGTGTAATTCAAATCGCACAAGGAATCTGTTGGTGAAATCCTAGTGCTCGATTGTTAACTCAGTAGTGTATATATGTTGTACATATATCAAGTAGCTAGCATCTGGTCAATGTAAAGTATAGTTTAGTACGTATATATAGATACCACTACCACAGAAACTATCTTTAATAATGAAGATTGTGAAACTGTGATGGATAAAAGACACACAACACTAATAAGTAACGGATCGATCAACTTACACACATCACTAATGCTTGAGCATTAGTGACGGCTCTACTTGAGACGAGAACACCAGTCCACTAGCTAGCAGCCTTAAGTTTATAACCTGGGAGCTCAGTATCGGACTATCGGTTGATGCGTACTTGCTGTTATTAAGTGTGTATCATTCAGTCAGCAAGGTACGATTCACTTGATCCAGCATGTGTAAGAATTATTATTCAGACATATCATAACAGAGTGAAAAATGGACCGTTGACCTTGCGATGCAATCTTTATTCTTATTTTTTGTTGGTGCAATAAAAATAGAGGCACCACAACAGATAAATATATTACTAAGATGTATTAAGAGTAATAATCTCTACGGTTATTATCTAGTGTATGAAGGTATGATACCAATGATTTCTATATGTTTAAGCCTCCATTTGGATAATAGTCCTATGTCCTATGGTTTTAAGTAATTAGCTATATCAAGCTTACAAAGACTGCTTTATAGTGTTTGTTATCCCTTTTATTGTTGAAAGGGGGGTCGATATTTATAGATAAAATGCTAATGGAGAAGTACGAGGGTACCCTCTTATACAACCGACCATGACATGACTAGTCATAAAGTTACATAGGGATTACAGAATAATGTACCGTATGAACAAGTAGGTAATCATTATATGTACATTATTTTCTTTGGTCGGTTACGATATCATAAGCATTAAATGCCTATCTTTTTAGAAGGGGCAGGAGCGGTAAATTGGCCCTCCAGTCGAGGTGGTATTGTCCTTAGGAACCCCACAGACAGAGGAGGTTAAATCTTTAATTGGAGCCCTTGTCTTCGAAGTCATATAACTTCGAAGGTTTCTATCTTCAGAGGGTGGTCTTCAAATACTACATGATCCCTCCGCACTTTTGTCGCCAAAAGGGCAACAAGGTTATCATATTTTCCCCAATATTTTTTGATAGCGTGAAAGAAATATAATGCATGTATGTTTGATGGTATTAGTCATACACCAATGAAAATCTCTTAATCTATTTTAGAAGAGTGGTGGACATAACGAACAATAAGTCTTATAGGTGCATCCTTTTGTAAAACAACCTAATGCTCTTATATAACATTATTGGGTTTTCCAACCAACTCACTTTGAAATATTAAGGAGTTATTTTTCAAACTGTTAGGTCTAGTTTATAACACAACACCATGTTTATTGTCTAACTTATATATTCTTCCCCAATATCAATAAAATTTAACTGGTACTGCCTTTTTGGCGAAAAAATAATATCCAGACATTATATGCAAATTAGAATTCAGATTCAGAATTACTTCCTCACTAATCTATAATAATTAAACCTAGCCGGATTCATTTCTAACAACAGAGTGAAAAACGTGAGATGAATTCATCCTCTTCTCTCTTTTCATTTTCCTGTTTCTAGGGGCTGTAAAAAAGCTTAACAAACTGTCAGCGATTTAATGAATAAATTAAATTGAAACTCAACAAACACATGAATATTAATATGCAGCAGTGGCACACAGTCTGGCCGTTCGTAAGGAGCATCCTCGTTGTCTCCTGCAAGAGATGCTCCGCCTCCTGTCCAGGTTTGCACCGTCGCCAGAAGCTCAAATTTCCCGACGCCTCTCATGCTTACATCTACATCCATGATCGATGATCGATGTTTATAAGGCGAGCTTCTTCTTGCTGCTGCTGCCTGGATCGATGATCGATTGAGGAAGACAAAGTTTTGCTGCGCTTGTGTTATTGTGTAGGGATGGAGAAGTGTACTTCAAATCCCACAAGGAATCTGTTGGTGAAATCCTAGTGCTCGAACTCATAGTGTGTGTGTATATATATATTGTACATCAAGTAGCTAGCATATGGTCAATGTAACGTATAGTTCAGTATCTGTGTATATATAGACAACACTACCACATAAATTATTTTTAGTGATGAAGCTCTGATAAATAAAAAATACAATCACTGATAAATAAAAAATACACTCACTAATAAGTGATGGATCAGTTTATACCCATCATTAACATTTGAGCATTAGTGACGGATCTATTTAGACGAAAACACTAGTCCACTAGCTAGCAGCCTTAAGCTTATAAACTAGGAGCGCAGTATCGGTTGATGCGTACTTGTTGTTACTTGTTATTAAGTGTGTATCTTTCAGTCAGCAAGGTACGGGCACTTGATCCAGCATGTGCAATAATTATTATTCAGACATATCATAAGAGAGTGAAAAATGGACCGCTGACCTTGCGATACATTCTTTATTCTTATTTTTTAATAGTACAGAAGAAATATAATAAATATATCGTTGATGGTATTAGTCGCACACCAATAAAAGTCTCTTAATCTATCTTGAAGAGTGGTAGACGTACATGACAAGCGGTAAGTCTTATAGATATATCTTTTTCGAAGTAACTTGATACCCTTATATAACCTTGTTGGGTTTTTCAACCAACTAATCACTTTGAAATATTAACGAGTTATTTTTCAAACTGTTAGGTCTAGTTTATAACACAACATCATGTTTGTTGTCTAACTTATATATTCTCTCCAAATATTAGTAAAATTTAACCGGTACTTTGTCTTTCCAGCAAAAAAAATAATATTCAGACATTATATGCATAATGGATTTCAGATTCAGAATTACTTCCCCACTATAATCTGTAATAATTAAACCTGTCAGGCTTCATTTCTAACAATGAAGGCCAGAGAGGGCGCAGAGAGCTAGTAATTACATCTGATGCGAATCTTTAAGTGAGGAAGTGATGTGCAGTGAAAGCCCTGGGGTAGCAGAGTGAAAAATGTGATATGAATTTATCATCTTCTCTCTTTTTATTTTTCTGTTTCCAGGGCTGTAAAAACTCAACAAACTGTCAGTGATTTAATGGATAAATTGAAATTCCGTAATACTTAATTTCAAAATATTTTACATTTGTGAGATTGAAAAGGATGAGAGTAGATTGGTCATCAGCATTACTGCAAATTCATTACACGTTTTATGGAGCCAGTTTTACTAGCATGTAATTGTTAGAGTATATCTTAGAGATAAGATTAGTTAGGGTTTGATTCTATCTCCTCATATCTTATCTGTAATCTTTGTCCTTATCTCTTCGTATGTATCCTATATATACCGTCCCTCTAAGGCTCAATGTAATCGTCTCTCATATCAACCCAATCTAATCTCCTCACTTCTCTACAATTCAACAGTAATTCCTTTGAGGAACAAGTCTACTCCACCCAAGCAATAGAGTCAGGTACTTAACCCTAAACTATGAAACCAGTTCAAATAACCACTTGAGTTGTTTTGTAAGTTGTTTTGGTCACATGGACTATAACTAAGACAATGACATGATGATAGAATCGGTTAATAATTTATTTAACAAATGTAACGGCTTAAAAATAAGCATGTTAATATTAATATGTAATTTATGGTCTTACCGATAATTTAGACAAATAAATTGGTTGGGCCAACTTAAGTTAAATAGACTAATATATGTACCACGTAAACAATATCACTGACACATGTCATCATGTATGGAAATATGTATATATAAAACCACTTCAAGGGTTATTTGAACCCGTTTGCATACTTTTAAGTAGTAAAATATGTGGTTTCATAGTTTAGGGTGTTAAGTAGACCAACTACAATACTTCATGGGATTAAGTACATTTTTTGACTTCATTCTATAATGAACAAATTAAACAATCTAGTGAATTTGTACTTATCCCTCTCTTGATACTTTTTAATCCGGAAAACAACATTGTTTTTGGTAGGGGAAAGACCACCTCCATCTCTGAAACTATGGCAAGGAAACAGCAAAACGAAGTAAAACTAACATGATTCTAACCATACTTCTGTAGGCTACAGGCTATGATCTGCGCCTCCAAAACTAACGTGATCAAAAACTGCTGCAGGCTATGATCTGCACCTCCAACCTGTGATCTGCACCTAGCCGGCGAAGACACTTGTTGCCAGGGGAGCTAGATGATGGCTGAGTGCCAGTGAATTCCTGCACGAATGATCCAAGCTCTAGTGCTGGCTTGCGCGGTCTGAGGAAACTGAAAATTCCTGACGCTTCTCATGCTTAGTTACATCCATGCAAGCATGGACAAGCTAATCAGCTTGCTCCTTATTGATTAGTAAAGTACCTACTAATATATTTTTGTGTTCAGGTGATTAATATATCTGTATTCCCTAAAAAGAGTTGAGTAATATAATGTCCACTTTGTCTGTCACTATTTTGCTACGCTTATATGTGGTGAACTGTTCAGATATCACAAGGGATCTTGGGAAATTCCCAGTGTTCTAAACTGGTCAAGGACTAGTATATATTTGCACATGGAGCAGAATGCATCTGGTGTATATTGAGAAGAGTAAGCTAGAGGGGGGTCAAAGTAGTGTAGAGGTAGAGCGTGTATTTATAGGCAACAAGAACTGAACAGTAGTAGTTCAATTCAGTTATTGCACTGTACTGTATGCATGTTTCCTGTAATAATTAACATATACACATTGGGATCGGCGCAAGGTTTACATTACCGTTTGGTTTTCGCGGTATCTAACTTTGAAGTTGTATGGCCACCCATCCTGCCGTAGTGCCGTTCACCCATCCCTAATCGCTCGCCAAAAGAACTTGTTCATGATCCTACCTGAGATTCTGATTAGCGGCGGAGACAAGTTCCTTACTTTTATTAAATTTTTATCAAATTATTATGAAAATCTTTAAAAATTTTAAATAATTAGTTAAAAATACTTAGATCAGCCTTAGACATGGTATATATTTGGCTCCGCCTCTACCTCTGATCGACTCAAAATGTTCAGTGAATGCACAGTAGCAGGTGGACGATCACTGATACACCATGTGAAAGAATTACGATCCTGAAGATGATTAAACCTGAGTTCAGTTCTAAAAATGAATGCTGCAGTCTATCATAGTAGCTAGCAATGACATGTGTTACATAGATAGCCAGTATGTCTATATTCATTTAGGTAGAGCAATCTAACCACAATTCGCCAAATTAATTCTATTGAACCAGTTTAAGTTTTGTATTGACTGAAAAATGCAAATTCTTCTTCGCTGGTCCAGCGAAAAAATGCAAATTCTTTTTTCAGTTCTGTCTAACAATAAAGAATTTACATGACCTAACAACTGTATTGAAGACCAGAAACCCTAAAGACCTTGTCGACGGGTGGTCGGACAATCCTCCTCGGGGGTGGTCC
>KE373312.1:600799-610875 GCA_000418225.1 Zizania latifolia | reverse complement strand
GGAGTTGACTCGAGGGTTTAGAGTGGTTCGCCCCCCCGATAGGGTAATAGGCCTACGTCCACTGGGTTTTGATGGGGTGCTTACTAGTCGGGAACGGAGTTTACAGTATCGGATTACACGAGCTAGGGCTCAGAGAGTAGTGAAGGGTGTGTGTGTTACAACTTGAAGAAGCCGTCCGTTCTGAGGCGAACGTCCTGCTATTTATACCCCTGTTGGGTGCAACCTATTGTACAACAGTTAAACGGGTACGTGGCAGCGCGCCGATAGGACATGGCACGCCCAGATGGGACGCGGCGTGCTGCCAACTCCCTACCTGCCCTTTACGCTGACGCCGCCCGACGGGTGATCTTCTGACGCGCCCGGATTGCCTCCTGTCCGCTTTCAGTCCAGTCGTATTTAATGCGTTCATACATCCTTCGGCTGAGTCTGACTCCTGCTGGCGCGCGCGCGTGCGTGCTGTGGGTCCCCCCCTGGCGTTGCGCGCAGGGGCGTGCTGTGGATCCCCCGCCTGGCGTTGCGCCCAGGGACGTGCCGCGTGGCCACCTGCCCGCGCGCTACGTGGCCAGAAAACCGCCACGTGGCCTACCCGGGGGCTATCCTCCACAGACCTTAGGATCACAATGTGCTTACAAATTATTTTATTAAAATTTCATTATTCTACTCGATTCTTGTTTATGAAAATATGATTTACTAATTTCTTGTCATTTTCTAAAATTTGTAGATTATGGTGAATCAGAGCTTTCAGTACACCCTCACCAACAATTTTGATGGCTTTGTTCTTCAGCTTAGGGAGCTCACCCATTTTTTTGGGTTATGCCACGCCAACCTTAGAGGCCATCGTCTACGACGAGGTTCCTACCTGCTGCCAGATCACCGTTCGTCTGCGACCTACCATCTTTTCACTCACTGAGCAGGAGTACACAGTTACTTGCGCCTCTTGTGCTGAGCTTATTTTTCTTGCAAAACTGAAAACTCCCAATGTCTCTCGTGCTTAACTATGCATGCTTGATCTACCTCGATCTTGGATATATATGTATATATACATATACATATATGTGTATATGTACATACACACTCTTCAAGAAAGAACAGAGCTAGAGATCAGAGCTCTGTATTCTTCAAAAGGGATCGATCAGAAGTTCAGACCTATATGTAGGCCCTGCTGACTCTCTCAATTCAGTTATCAAATTCAATACGGTAATTTAATATCACTCATCTCTCATCATATTTTAGAAGTTGAATAAAAAATAGGTCTTATATAAGATATAGTTTTTCCACCTTTTCTTATTTAATACATTGCCACATTTTATCTTACCGTATGTGGCATAATTTTGTGAAAACTATTCTAGTTATAGTGTTAGGACTGACCTAATATACCTCAGATGATACTAGCTTATGGTATAGGACTAACTAATATAATAACTACTAAAAGTTATACTTTTTCCATTGTCTGTTACCGACCAACATGTGCTTGTTTGACTGATCTGTTTTTTTTATTTTTTTTAAGACAGAATAAAATTAGTGTAGAGGAATATGACCACCTCATTACCCCTTCAATGACAAAAGAGCGGAGGGGTCTCGGAGAGCCCAAAGGCTCCCTTCGAAGGCGGGTACCTCCGAAGTAAATCAGCGACTACCTATCCTGATGGCTGAGTGCCAGTGAATTCCTGCATGAATGATCCGAGTCCTCGTGCTGGCTTGCACAGTCTGAGGAAACTGAAATTTCCTGACGCTTCTCATGCTTAGTTACATTCATGGACAAGCTAATCAGCTTGCTCCTTATTAATTGGTAAATTAAGTACCTACTAATATATTTTTGTGCTCAGTTGATTAACATATCTGTATTCCCTAAAAAGAGTTGGTTAATATAAAGTCCACTTTGTCACGGACAACTTCGACGGTTTCATCTACCAGCTCTGCGAGCTTGCACGTCACCTGGGTTATGATGAGCCATCCATCGATGCTGTTATCTACGATGAGGTTCCAAGCCACTGCAAGATTTCTTTGCGGCTGCGTCCTACTCTGCTCACCCTCCGTGAGCAAGAGTATTACTTGATAAGTACCGAGATCACCGCCCTTGCCATCTCCCGTCTATGCTTGGTCCATTTCACCTAGCTTACCTCCACCACTTTCCATTACCTCCCCACACTTGGTTATGGAGAGCCTTACCTCAGCTTTCCTGGTGCCTGTAGTGACACCGATCCAGCCGTTGACCGCCTGCTCCGCTTTACTAAGTCACAGGACCGCTTGTATCGGTGACTTAGTGATGCATATGCCACCCTACGTGAGTAGTATATCATGCTTCGTGACCGAGCCGGCCGAGCCAAAAACTGCTACAGGCTGTGATCTACACCTAGCCGGCCGAGCCACTTAGCTTGTTGCCAGGGGAGCTAGATGATGGCTGAGTGCCAGTGAATTCCTGCACGAATGATCCGAGCTCTTGTGCTGGCTTGCACGGTGTGAGGAAACTGAAATTTCCAGACGCTTCTCATGCTTAGTTACATCCATGCAAGCATGGACAAGCTAATCAGCTTGCTCCTTATTGATTAGTAAAGTACCTACTAATATATTTTTGTGTTCAGGTGATTAATATATCTGTATTCCCTAAAAAGAGTTGATTAATATAATGTCCACTTTGTCTGTCACTATTTTGCTATGCTTATATGTGGTGAACTGTTCAGATCTCACAAGGGATCTTGGGAAATTCCCAGTGTTCTAAACCGGTCAAGGACTAGTATATATTTGCACATGGAGCAGAATGCATCTGGTGTATATTGAGAAGAGTAAGCTAGAGGGGGTCAAAGTAGTGTAGAGGTAGAGCTGTGTATTTATAGGCAACAAGAACTGAACAGTAGTAGTTCAATTCAGTTATTGCACTGTACTGTATGCATGTTTGCTGTAAATAATTAACATATCATGGTGGCTACACATTGGGAGCGGCGCAGGGTTTACATTATCATTTGGTTTTCACGGTTGTGGTCACCCGTCCTACCGTGCATCCATCCCTAATCGCTCGTCAAATGATAAGTTCCTTAATTTTCTTATTTTTTATCAAATTGTTATAAAAATCTTTAATTTTTTAATAATTAGTTAAACATAGTTAGATCAGCCTATACGTGATATATATTTGGTTCGCCTCTCTAATCGACCTATAATGTTCAGTGGACGCACAGTAGCAGGTGGTGATAGGCGTGTGGGCAATGGCGATGATACATTCTATTTCTTTAGTGCTGTATTTCCTTTTGTATGATCGCCTGAACTTCAATTCAGTCACAAAAAATTACAGTGCCATACACGCTCTAATTGTATAGTACGGTACAATATACGCTCTAATTGGCTACTACTAACTTCATATTCTTGGCCAGCAAATTAAGTACGATCACTGATACACCACGTGAAAGAATTACGATTCTGAATTAATTACTTCCCGCTGTAAGTTGATTAAACCTGAGTTCAGTTCTAAAAATGAATGCTGCAGTTGATCATAATAGCTAGCAATGACATGTGTTGAATAGATAGCCAGTATATTTATATTCATTTAATTTAGGTAGAGCAATCTAACCACAATTCACCAAATTAATTCTATTGAACCGGTTGAAGTTTTCTATTGACCGAAAAACACACATACTTTTTTCAGTTCTGTCTAACAAGACAGGATTTACATGACATAAAAACTGCATTGAAGACTAGAACTGCCCATGCTCAATTGCTCATGGTTGCGCAGAACGTTACGGTTGTGCATCAAATGATCAGATCAACATGATTTAAGTATAGTTACTATGGCCAATCCCAAGGACGAGTCGAGCAGGAGAAAGAAGTCCAGGTCCAGCAGGGGTGCTTCGAGCTCTTGTGCTGAGCTTATTTTTCTTGCAAAATTGAAAACTCCCAATGTCTCTCATGCTTAACTATGCATGATTGAAGTTCAGAACTATATGTAGCCCTATAATCCCTATTGACACTCTCAATTATAGATGGCCATATATATGGGCCGGTCTATTTAGGCCGGCACGAGACACGTCGATTTTAGCCTGATCTAAATCTGGCCTGGCCTGACTGCTATTGGACCGTGTCGGTCTGGCATGAAGCTCCAGGCCATGCCTGAGCCGAGGGGTCGGCAAGGCAGGTCAGGCCCAGCACGACGACCCGATATAAATTGTTGGCTCGAACTAGGCCCGATCAAAAAAAGGCACACTCTAGCTAGCCCCTCCCCATTATCCCATCGCCAGTGGCGGAGCCACCTCCCGGCCACCCCGAGCAGCCGCTCAGGCTCGTCGGTGAATGAACTATAGAATTTTAGTATTATTTTAGAAATTAAAAATAGAATGTTTATATCAAATACTAAATATAGTTAGATTTACTCGGACTCGAAAAATATCTTGGCTCCTAACGCACGCGCACTATTTCTCGCCCTTGGACGCACACTAGCGCCAGCGCAGATGCCTTTTGCATTTTCGCGCCAGTTCCTGGTTTCCTGCCCACACGTCGCTACACGCAGGGGTGGGCGTTCGGTTTTTTTTAATCCGTTCGGTTTTTTTGTTTATAAAAAATTTGGTTTTTGAAAAACGGAAACCGAATACTAGGTAAAAATTAGTAAAACCAAAATTTTTTGGTTCAGTTTTTTCGGTTTTTAGTTTTTACCGAATAGCACTCGTCGCCGTAGAACCTCGCTGTTAGGCGGAGCGGAGCACGCGGGGCGGGCGGTGACGATGGCAGCGGCTGAGGCGGCGCGATGGCAGGCAGGCGAAACATGGCCGCGTCGTCCATGTCCGTGGTGCAAGCCGCATGTGGGCCATGGCCGTGGCAGATGCATGCGAAAGAAGGCCCACGCTGCTAGCTAGCTACTCCTGGGATTTATGCTATTCGGTTTGTTCGGTTGGTCGGTTTTTCGGAAATAAAAACTGAACCGAAAATCAAAAACCGAAGTTAACCAGAATAAAAACTAAATATTATAAAAAACCGAAATAGTGTTTAATTCGATTTAGTTCAATTCAGTTTGGTTTTTGGTTTTCGGTTTTCGGTTAATTTATAACCCACCCCTAGCCGCGCGGTAGACACGGTTGCAGCTGAACAGTGTGTTAAACAGTTAAAGCCTGGACTGCATTGAATGAATGGTAGCAGGATGAAAGCTCCGTACTGTCTGCTGGGCCCTACGTCTCTTTGGAATCCATGCTGGTGCTCCATGACTCTTCGGAACTGCACCAAACATCCCTCTTTAACACGTGCGGGAAAACGATGCCTTGGCTTGCTGGATAGAAAACGAGTTAATAAAATCAGGCCGTGGGCTGGCACGGCCTGATGGGCCGTCGTGTTTTCTAGCCAGCATGGCTCGATTTAATCTATAGTCGGCACGTGTCTAGGCTGAGACCTCTGCCCATAGGTTGATATGGAACAGCTCGAAAGCACAGTTGGGTCGTATCAGCCTGGCACGAATCATGTCGTTCCTACCTCGTGTCCAACCAGGCCAAGTGGTCTATATGGCCATCTATACTCTCAAATCTCAATTCAGTTGTTAAATTTGATACAGTAATTTAATATCACTTATCTCTCATTATGTTTTAGATGTTGTGTAAAAATAAATCTCATATAAGATCTAGTTTTTTTTCTTATTTAATATATTGACTCATTATATTTTATCATATATGGCATACTATTATGAAAACTATTCTACTTATAGTATTAGGACTGACCTAATATATCTCGGATTATACTAGCTTATGGTATCGGACTAGCCAATATAATAGCTACTAAAAGTTAGAGTTTTTCCATTGTCCGTTCCTGACCAACATGTGCTTGCTTGACTGATCTGATTTTTATTTTTTCTAAAGACGAGAATAAAATTAGTGCTGGGGAAACATGACCATCTCATTACCCCTTCATTAACAAATGTAACGGCTTAAAAAGAAGTATGTTAATATTCATATGTAATTTATAGACTTATCGATAATTTAGACAAATAAATCGGTTGGGTTAACTTAGGTTAAATAGACTAATATATGTGTCATGTAAACAATATCACTGACACACGTCATCATGTACAGAAAAAAAATATATATATAACCACTTCAACGATTATTTGAACCAGTTTGCATACTTTCAAGTAGTAAAATATGTGGTTTCATAGTTTAGGGTGTTAAGTAGACCAACTACAATACTTCATAGGATTAAGTAGATTTTTTTACTTCATTCTATAATGAACAAATTAAAAATCTAGTGAATTTGTACTTGTCCTTCTCGTGGTACTTTGTTAATCTGGAATCCAACATTGTTTGTGATAGGGGAAAGACCATCTCCATCTCTGAAACTGTGGCAAGGAAACAATAAAACGAAGTACAACTAACATGATTCTAACCATACTTCTGTAGCCTGTAGGCTATGATCTGCACCTCCAAAACTAACATGATCAAAAACTATTGTAGACTATGATCTGCACCTTCAAAACTATTGTAGGCTGTGATGTGCACCTCCAAAACTACTGTTGGCTGTGATTTGCACCTCGCCGACCGAGCCACTTGTTGCCAGGGGAGCTAGATGATGGCTGAGTGCCAGTGAATTCCTGCACGAATGATCCGAGCTCTTGTGCTGGCTTGCGCGGTCTGAGGAAACTGAAAATTCCTGACGCTTCTCATGCTTAGTTACATCCACGCAAGCATGGACAAGCTAATCAGCTTGCTCCTTATTGATTAATAAAGCACCTACTAATATATTTTTGTGTTCAGGTGATTAATATATCTGTATTCCCTAAAAAGTTGGTTAATATAATGTCCACTTTGTCTGTCACTATTTTGCTACGCTTATATGTGAAATGTTCAGATCTCACAAGGGATCTTGCATTGGGAAATTCCCAGTGTTCTAAACTGGTCAAGGACTGTATAAATTTGTACATGGAGCAGAATATAATGCATCTGGTATATATTGAGAAGAGTAAGCTAGAGGGGGTGGTCAAAGTAGTGTAGAGGTAGAGCTGTGTATTTATAGGCAACAAGAACTGAACAGTAGTAGTTCAATTCAGTTATTGCACTGTATTGTATGCATGTTTGCTGTAAATAATTAACATATCATGGTGTCTACACATTGGGATCGGCGCAGGGTTTACATTACTGTTCGGTTTTCGAAGTAGCTAGCTTTGAAGTTGTGGCCACCCATCCTGCCGTTCACCCATTCCTAACGGCTTGTCAAAAGAACTTGTTCATGATCCTACATGAGATTTTGATTAGGGGCGGAGACAAGTTCCTTACTTTTATTATTTTTTATCAAATTATTATGAAAATCTTTAAAAAATTTAAATAATTAGTTAAAATAGTTAGATTGGCCTTAGACATGGTATATATTTGGCTCCTCCGCCTGTCTCTGATCAACTCAAAATATTCAGTGGACGCACAGTAGCAGGTGGTGATAGGCGTGTGGGCATGGGTGATGATACATTCTCTATCTTTAGTCCTTTTGTATGGTACAATATACGCTCTAATTGTATAGTGCGGTATAATATACGTATTAATTGTATAGTGCGGTACAATATACGCTCTAATTGTATAGTGCGGTACAATATACACTCTAATTGGCTACTACTAACTGCATATTCTTGGCCAGCCAAGTACGATCACTGATACACCATGTGAAAGAATTACGATTCTGAAGATGATTAAACCTGAGTTCAGTTATAAAAATGAATGCTGCAGTCGATCATAGTAGCTAGCAATGACATGTGTTACATAGATATCCAGTATGTCTATATTCATTTAGGTAGAGCAATCTAACCACAATTCGCCAAATTAATTCTATTGAACCAGTTTAAGTTTTCTATTGACTGAAAAATGCAAATACTTTTTTCAGTTCTGTCTAACAAGATAGGATTTACATGACCTAAAAACTGTATTGAAGACCAGAAACCCTAAAGACCTTAGGATCACTATGTGCTTACAAATTATTTTATTAAAATTTCATTATTCTATTCGATTCTTGTTTATGAAAATATGATCTACTAATTTCTTGTCATTTTCTGATATTTGTAGATTATGGCCGATCAGAGCTTTCAGGTTTCAGTACACCCTCGCCAACAATTTTGATGGCTTTGTTCTTCAGCTTAGGGGGCTCACCCATTTTTTGGGTTATGCCGAGCCGACCTTCGAGGCCACCGTCTGCGACAAGGTTCCTACCCGCTGCCGGATCACTGTTCGTCTGCGACCTACCATCTTTTCACTCACTGAGCAGGAGTACACAGTTACTTGCGCCTCTTGTGCTGAGCTTATTTTTCTTGCAAAACTGAAAACTCCCAATGTCTCTCATGCTTAACTATGCATGCTTGATCTACCCCGATCTTGGATATATATAGAGAAAGAGACACACACACACACAAACACTCTTCAAGAAAGAACAGAGCTAGAGATCAGAGCTGTGTATTCTTCAAAAGGGATCGATCAGAAGTTCAGAACTATATGTAGGCTCTGCTGAGTGCTGACGCTCTCTACTCAGTTGTCAAATTCAATACAGTAATTTAATATCACTCATCTCTCCTTATGTTTTCGATGTTGTGTAAAAAATAGGTCACATATAAGATATAGTTTCCCCATCTTTTCTTATTTAATACATTACCACATTATATTTTATCGTATGTGGCATACTTTTGTGAAAACTATTCTAGTTATAGTATTAGGACTGACCTAATATGCCTCGGATGATACTAGCTTATGGTATCAGACTAACCAAGATAATAACTACTAAAAGTTATACTTTTTCCATTGCCCGTTCTTGACCAACATGTGCTTGCTTGACTGATCTTTTTTTGTTTTTTTAAAAGACAGAATAAAATTAGAGTAGGGGAAATATGACCTCCTCATTACCCCATCAATGAAAAAAGAGCGGAGGGGTCTCGGAGAGCCCAAAGGCACCCTTCGAAGGCGGGTACCTCCGAAGTAAAGGGCTCCGCTAAAAGATCTAGACTCCTCCATTAGCTGGGAGGTTCTAAAGGCAATACCACATTGACTGAAGAGCTAAATCAACGACTACCTATCCTTTCCGACAAGATGGACATTTAATCCTTATGATATCGAGGCCCACCAAAGTAACTGGCAAGGAAAATAGAGTACACGTAATGATTTCCTACATATCTATATGGTATTTTACTTTGTAACCTCTATATAACTTTAGGAATGGTCCTGATATGGTCAGTTAGGGGGTACTCTAGTATTTCCCCTTCGTATTTCGTCTATAAATACTGACCCATTTGCAGGAAAATAGAAAAAAGAGGAATATAGAAGAACATTCTCTGTAAGCTAGATAATTGACATACAACATACATGACGTTAAGCTAGATTATTGACATACAACATACATGACATAGAGTTATTATCCACACGGAGGCCTGAACCTAGATAATCTCCTGTGTCAACTCTCATTAAGTTCACTAGTAATCTTTAGGGTTATTACTCTTTTTTCTTCCACTGTTCTTATACATCTGGTGGGGTGCAACTAATTTCGTCGTGCCAACAATTAGATAACAGCGAGGTATAGTTTTAGCTTGAACAGCTGAAATTACACGTCAACACTATTAATTACACATGAAAAAATTAAGACATAAACACTTAAGAGTTGACCTTCCAAATCCTGACGCTTCCGTTGACCGTTGTGGCCTCACTGCTTCCTTCCTTGTGATCATTTTCTCCAACTGTGCAACGTTCTTGATAGATTGATAGTATTTCGTCAACTGATCCTTTGTATGAGGTGTGCATCGCTCACACTATTGGCACAAAATTCACATCAGAATTCTGGTGTCTGACTGAAGCATTACAAGCAGTGTTCTTACGGCGGTAAGGCGAGATGTGATGACCTACTCCTTTCAAATGCCTAGACGAGTTAGGCGTGCGACGAGGTGACATCATACATGCATATCCTAACCTACAAGTGTGCAGCATGGACAGGGAGGTTGAGTGGAGGGGTGTCGATTACCGATTACCGAGGATAGGGGCAGTGAAGAGGATTGGAGTCTAGAGGATAGGGAGGCACGGCTGAGAGCCGGACCGAAGCGGCGCGACGCCATAGGGATTCAGGTGTCGCCTATGGCCTACTACCACCGGCCGCCC
>KE373312.1:581880-596264 GCA_000418225.1 Zizania latifolia | reverse complement strand
AAGACAGCGTTTGTCCTGTGTTGATTTTCAGGCGTCAACAATATGATCTGGTAATACAAAAATATACAAAATCATTGACCTTAAGATTTCTTTTCCCCTGCCTGCAAGGGGCATTACATCTTAGCACACAAATCAGAGCATAATGCTCACAGAGAGAAACAAGGATGGGAATTCATTTGCTCTTCTTGACCTATGGTGCAACAGAAGGCACATAACACGTAAAGCTTTACCCTATCAACACCTACAAAACTGCCTGGCATGTAATCACTCTTGACACTCTTCCTGTCTCACAGCAATCCACCACCAGAAATCTCTTTTAAGTTTAACCGTTTTGTAAATTGCGGACCTCAGCTCTCGTCATCTTCGTCCATGCTGGAGAGCAAGCCCTTCAATGTCTCATAGGTCATGAAAGCAATTCCAACACTAGGAACAACCTTGAGGTACTCAGGGACTATGCCTCTGTAGAAGCCACGAAGACCTTCCTTCTGAAAGATTTGGCAGATAGTTCCAGTTATGCTTGATTTGCAGACGGATGTTGTCCCGGCTGCCCCTTGTAATTGCATCCGTCTCTTTACGAGATCAAGCGGAAATGTGGCTGCAATATTCATAGCATTTTACGAATGAAATACGGAGTAAATATTTAGATGACAGAACAGATTATGATACATCACCTTCCTAAAGCTCATTTAAACGCATGTCATGGTTTTGTTTATTCAATCAGGTGAAATAAAAAATTGGTTATCACGCGTCAAAAATGTCTTACCAGTAGATGATGCAATACCAGATAAACTCCCAGAAAACAAGCTAACAACAGCAGCTGAATCGTCAGGCCTGAAGCACAGATGCCATCAGTTGAAATGATCAAAATATATATACTCTGACAATATTCAACCAAGAGAAGCAATGATGTTCACCTTTCCATTTGCCAATGAGACCTTAGTGATTCATATACAGAAAAGCTGATTGCTATACTAGGCCCGACTCCCTGTAATTTCTAAAAATTACTGGCAACTCAACTTAAAAATGGCATATCTCAGTAAAAAGTTCATGGCCTACCAATAATGTGGCCCCGAGGCCTTTGTACAATCCTTTGACACCCTCATCTCTACAAATTGTAGACAGCGCATGAAAGATGCCCTTGTAATACCTAGTTGTTTTCTGCACAAATTTAGATTAAAAGGAAAATGAATGCCAAATATCAAGCTGCCAAATAGTTGGAAGAACACAAAATGCACAAAACCTCATACACTTGTTCTATAAGGCTGCAACATGCAAATTTTAATTTCATCGAGATACTACAACAACAATAATTTCATAATCAGTGATGTTTTATTTAGGAAAAGCAGGATAGCATTACCTGTGTTGCCAAACGAGTACGGATAACATCCAAGGGGTAAGTTACAGATGCAGCGGTAATTCCTGCCAAACCACCACCAAGTAATCGTGTGACACCAACATAATTTGAGTCTTCATCCAGGCCAGGAATCCTTTGAAGAAACTGTAATATTATGTCAAGTCATTTTATAAATAACAATAAAACGCAGAACCTCAGTAGCCAATCTTACATTATAGGTGTTAGCATCTGCTTACCTTTTTGTAGCGTTCATATGAATAGAAGCTGATGGCAGAGTAAGGTAAACGATGTACAATTGTCACTAGATTGCCTTTCCAAAATGCTCCAAATCCTTCTTCTCGAACAATTCGTGAAGCTTCATGCCATATGCTGTACTTCCTTAGAGCGGCAACATCTGAATGCATACCTGCCACCTGTCAAATGATCAAATCAGTATGTCAAAACTCAAACATGTGTAAAAACAAACCTTATTACCAAACAAAGGAATTGAATACTGAACACTAGTTATATCTAATCTAAGGCCATGCATGCATGGTGTGTTCTGTACTACAGCAATAATAGCTCATATTGTAAAGCAGGAATCAAAAGTTTGGGACACTTAGCTAATCATAGCAATGAATAACTCCAGATGCAGTAAGAAAAGATGGAACTCCAGATGGTATTAAACTATTAATTCATTGTTCTAGATACATGACTGGGTCAACTAGCTACCATCCCCAGTTATTATCTACACAAAGTGAGGTGGTAACACATATATCATGTATGGAAATAACTTGAACGCTAACCAATAAGTACAACATAAATAACAAACATAATTTTGGCAGTGTCATAATAAAAAAATGAAATATTCAAATGCACTAAAAACAATGTTTACTGACAAGCTTATTCTCTTGACATGCTATGGTATGTCCAGTCCCTCTGTAAAAATCACTACTAGACTTTGAACATTAAAAGACCGAAATTTAAAGAAACAAAAGGAGTACTTGCCTTCTGTTCCTGTTAGATTTCAGTCCCTGCTAACCAGAACTCCTACAATGTCATGAAAATGATTGTTCCAAACTGCCGTTAGCGTTGTGCATGCACAGATAGAGGCCTCATATATATAATAAGGTTTCTATAGGTTCCCTAATGTCCAAATGCCTTCTATCTCTACAAATAGAAGAACATTATTCTTTTTTGTAATGTTTTGTATCTCGACCTAAAAATACAAATTTTACTAGAGAATTGAGCACATACATAAATGTCAATACACAAAAGATTACTTGCCCTTTATAGCTTCTGTTCACGAACTATTCTAAGAGCAAGATGCTTCACTTTACCATATCGCCACTAGCATTCAATTCCTTTCAAGATGCCTTTGTGCCAAGCAAAAAGAAGCACAAATGCACAACAGCACCCACAAAGGAAGAAATTATTCACTTAAGCTCACATTTTCGCCAGTCAATATTTCCATCCCCTTTAAGTGACAAAACAAAAAAAGTCATCTTTCTCCTATGTTTTATTTGCTCCCAGTACCCTATTAGACCACACAGGATTCCAAACAACACATGGTATTGCTTTCACACACCGGAAGAGAAAATCCCTACCTGTTTAAACTTTAAAAGGATAAAAGGGAAATTCCTTTATGGCCAAATCAATTAAACACACATTAGAACAACACAAGGTAAGGAAAGATGCATCCTTTCTTCATTCGCTCCTTAAAGCTTGGTCGTGACATATAATCTCAAACTCAAAAAAGGGGGAAAACATCTTCCTCCCCTAATTTCACCCCTGACACAAAATTTTCGCGGGTAAATAAACAAAAATTGACTTCGCCAACTCTCCCTTCGCTCATAAACCCCTCCTCTCACCGTCCGTCCGCTCGAACACTACAGCAGCCCGTGCAGCGGAAGGCAACGCGAGAAAAGGACCGGTTTTTAGCTAGAGAATGCGGGGAAACATTCACCTGGAAGAGAATGGTGAGGCGGGCGAGGGGAGCGGTGCACGTCTTGCTGACGGCGCCGGCGAACCCGCCGGCGGCGAGGTGCGCGGCCGTGCCGATGTGGCGCTGCTCCTGGCGCCGGCCCACGGCGGCGCGGCCGTCGACGACGACCCCCACCCGCGCCTCCGTCTGCATCGGATAGGGCTAGGGTTGGTGGACGGTGGTGGTGTGGATGCGGCTGGGGCGGAATCGAAGCGCCTCGAGGTGAGGAATTCGAAGCAGAGAGAGGGAGGCTGGGCGCGTAGTGTCCTCCACCTCCTCACGTTTATTTAATTATTTTACGCCCCCTAATTTAATATTATTTTCCTCTTGTCCTACGTGTTTATATGTTAATTTATATTTATGACCTGGCACAAATTTGAGTAGACGTCGTATAAGATTACTATAAAAATAACGTTATTTTTGTATTGAAAAGTAGTTTTTAATAAATTGGATTTTCTGTATTGCGGCATAATTAAAAATACAGTGAAAATCTTGTACTGGAAGCTAACGAAAGTAAAAAAATCTAGTGAAGGGCAAGATGCAACCCAGTTAAATTATAATTTTGATGATATGCGCCATATACTTATTACCTATGATTCTTTATATATATATATATATATATATGCTTAAGAAATACTTCATTTACCCCATACTATTACAACTAGTACTAGATTTAACACAACATAATATAACGAATCTAAACAGTGTTGTTGTTCAGTTTATTGTACTATTTTATGTCAAATCCAGTCACAATATTATGGGACGAAATGAGTAGATGATTTATTTATTTATGAGAAAATAAAAGCTAAAAATTTCCAAAAGTTTAAAAACAACTTATATTTAAGAAAAATCTAATAAGTTTAAAACTATACTCGATTACCCACCTAATATTTGGAGTTGGTTGATTACGATAATCTGTAATTTGCATTAGTCAATTTTGGTACGTGGCCAGCAGTTTTCCATCAAAACTAAATTGCAACGAGTGACGTGGCGCACGCCTCGGAACTTGTGCGACAGTACCGGACAAGCCAAGCTTCTTCGTCAGATGTTGAGCTACATCATCAACTTACTTCTGCTGCGGAAAGCAAACGGATAAACCAAATGGCACGATATAAAATTATTCATGGACCAAATTTGGTCTATGTTGTTTACACTTCAGTTAAGTTGAATCGACTTTTTCCAAGCTGCCGAATTGAAAATTAACATGCTCAATTAAATCAAATGTGGGTGGAACAGGCAAGTTTTTGAATTCACAGGATAGAGCCTTATATATAGGGCGGAGCAGATCCATAATGCAATCATTGCTATCATGTAACAACAATGACTTTTTAATTAGTTTAAGTATTTTTTTAATTGAGTGTTAATAACATTAATACAGTATATGTACTAACTAGATAGCTTTAATGCTTTACTGAAATTCTAAAATGGTGGATAAAAAATTTATAGTGACATCGGTAACATGAAAGACTATATCCGTCATACAAGCATGCTAAGCTATTGGCTAATCAATGGAGCATGCTGCACACATCAACAGTCATCTAGATTGATTATCTTCTCCAAGTTGGAGGTGTCATGATACGATTTCATAAGGCAGACATGCAGTAGGATACTAGGATCAGGATAGGAAGCCTGAATCCTGAAGAGGCTGAAAGTCTGAAACAGCTTGAGCTGCATGGCCGCCCCTAGTTTTTTTTCAGAAAACCAGCTGAAGCCTGAAATCCTTCGCATCGTCAGTTCGTCAGCTGCTGCTGCTGCTAGTCTAGCGTCGCTGTCGCGGTGGCTGTCGCTTGCGAAGGACAGCGATGATGCGATGCTTTTGGATTTGCTGCATTTAATCGTGCGATTTTTCTTTTTGTTGACGTAGACCGTACCATAGTAAACTAGAGCATATATGCACATTTAATTTGTGAAGATATAAGCGTGATTTCGATAAGGTGTTAGGCGATTAGCAGCGTGGTAACACATGTAGTTATCAATAAGTATTATTAACAAAGTGTGATCTTTCTTAGCGAGTAGGGATGGCAGCTGTTTGGCATGGGCGTTGATATTGAGTAACCATGAGTACCTAATTTGATGGATGTGGCTTAGAATTTGATTTTGTGCCCACGAATTCACGGCGTTCATGCATCCAATTAGGGTTGGATTGGGCTCAGATTTAGATTTCGGCATGTGTGTTTCTCTTAAGTGGTTCACAATAGAAAGTTACCAAATAATTGGTCATGTGCTCTAGATTTACCACGCTCAGATTTATTCTTACTTTCATATAATAATTCTAATTCTACAGGCTACAGTAATAAACTTATAACAATAAATTACCAAATAATAACTAGGTACTGATAAATAAATTATAAAAGAAAAAATTGATTATATATCTTCTATTTAAATAAAAATTAAGAATTTATGCTCCTGGCCCATATGTCATTGAACTGAGAGGACCCACATGTCAGTGAGATGTGGAGGATAGATTTTCAATTTTTATCTAAAGGAAGTGTATATAATTAAATCTCCCATTATAAAATGATTAGTCTCACACTCGTAGATAATGTTTTGTTGTAGCTTTAGTTGGTTGGGCTGACTACTTAGGCTGAGCTCGTTAAGCTCACGAGCTAGCTCGAACTCGCTCATTATACTAACGAGCTAAAATACCTACTCAGTTCGTTAGAAAAATAGAACAAGCCGAGTCAAGTTAAGCAAGCTAACGAGCTACGAGTTTTTTCCCAACCCTACCAATGATACCGGACATGGTTTTCTTCATTTCAGATTGTACTTTTGCAAAAAAAATCCTCATTTTGGGTTGGAACAGTTTGTTCAAGTTCAAAATTTTCCCGTGCTGTCGCAATATTTCATCAAAATTAGCACTCACGTAGATGGACACAATCACATTTCACAGACTTCGTAGTTAGTTAAAAACAGAATTTACAATCTTTTGTTAGGCGATGAATTCGTTTATATTTGATGAAAAAAACTTCTCAAAAAAAAACTTTATTGGCGATGTAGTATGCACATCAGTAAAAACGCTGGTTTCTAATTAAAAAAATTAATGATCTGTTTGTTTGTCTCTCTCAACATAACCTCTTGGATTATGTTGTCATGGAGAGATCATCTGAGTTGATAATATTTAGGGTAAGATAACAAAAATCAAAATCACTTTTTAACAGTAACAAATCATCAAATCCCTTTTTAACAGTAACAAGTCGTCAAATCCCCCTCTTCTAATTGAGCAGCACAGACCAATGCAGTAAAGTCCCCCATTGTTTCTACACGTTGTATAAATCTGATGGAGACAAATGCAGGGTGAAAACAAATTCATCTGCAGCTGCAGCATCTCAACTTGTTTCTGCCAAATCGCCATGTGCCGCTAGCTGCCAGCCTTTCTTGTTCTTCACAGTCTCAGGCTCTCGGCAGCGAGCCTATCGTGTTCCTCTACAGTCTCAGGACCTATTGATTCGTCGTTGGTGCAGCAAAATCGCTGCAGACTCGTCCCATCGTCTTCCATGCCGTTCACTTCAAGAGAACCGGCAAACATGAGGTACGCTTCGTCTCTGATGGCACGCATCTCCAGGGCTGCATCCCCTACCAGCTTTCGCTCCTTCGGCTGCGGCTTCGAGCAGGACAGGCCGAGCCCAATGGCTGAAATCAAGCACTCCTGCATTCTGCTTCTCGTGATGCTATCTCCGGCAGAGGTGTGCAGCCATAGCATCGGATCGGCCACCTCCAAGATTCTGTCAGGATAAGCAGCCTCTGAAAACTTGTGCAGGTCCAATGAATCTCTGAACATATCATCTGTTGGGCTCCTCCCTGTAAACATCTCGAGCAGCAATATGCCCATGCTATAAACATCACCAAGGGTGGAGACTGCACAGCCTTCGCCGTACTCTACAAATATTTTGCACAAGTTTTGGATTGGTCAGCATATTAAATTGATGTAAAAACAGGGAGTAATGGGCAACGCCATCACTGATACGTAGGTCTCAGGTCACATGTCAGTCACAATATCATAGTGGTATCGACGTCAGATGATTTTAGTTACCTGGAGCAACATAGCCAATGGACCCTCTTATTCCAATCGTGGCACTTGAATTTTGGAAGGGTTTGCTTGCACTTTCAGGTAGGATTCTTGATATGCCGAAATCTCCAACCCGGGCACTCATGTCTTGTGCAAGAAGGATGTTGCTTGGCTTGAGATCACAATGAACGATTGGTGGCTGGCAGTGGTTATGTAGATAGTTGAGGGCATCCATGATATCGACAGCAATGTCCAGCCTTTGAGTGAGGCTCAAAGTGTTGCCCACAGTGAGCATATCAGATTTTGGATGGAGCCAACAATCTAAGCTGCCATTAGGCATGAACTCAAAAACCAGTGCCTTGAACTCTTGACCTTGGTTGTTGATGCTTGAGCAGCAGGTAATGATCCTTACGAGACAACGGTGACGAACCCTTCGAAGTGCCTCGCATTCAGCCACAAAACTTCTTGTAGATCCTGACAGCTCAAGGTTGAACACCTTCACAGCAGCAACAGTTTCCTCACCAGAGTAGGCACACTTGTACACTGCACCATAGCTCCCTTTTCCAAGCAGATTGTCGTATGAAAACCCCTTGGTTCCATTCGACAAATCCTGGTAAGAAACTCTTTCGTACTGATCCTCCATAGCTAGAGGAAGGGATTGCCTCTTCTGCCTTTGTATAGGCATTTTACAGAGAATTAACTGAATAATGGCAGTAACCAAAGCTAAGAACAAGAGCACAGCTATTGTTACCAGAGCTATTTCAAGAGACTTTGACAACCCTTTGCTGTTCTTTCCCATCACATGTGTTGGACATGGTGGTAAGTGTAGATGAGGCATTCCACCACAAAGATCACTGTTCCCAGCCATAGACAAGTAAGATAAGTTTGTAAAAACACCACCTTTTGGTACTTCACCTTGCAGATCATTGAAGGATAAGTCCAAATTCGACAGTGATGTCAAATTCTGCAGGACTGCTGGGATCGGCCCAGACAGGTTGTTATATGCAAGGCACAGCTCTTGCAGGCTGTTGATGCTAGCAACAGCATCAGGGATCACTCCAGAAAACCTGTTCATGGTTAGGTTCAGAATGCCGATCCCCTTGATATCCCCCAGAGACTCAGGTATGCTCCCTTGGAACAGATTGTTATCTAGCAACAACACCTCAAGAACTATGCAGTTTTTTATGCTCCCTGGTATCTGGCCAGACAAGTGGTTTCCTGACAAGATCAACTGGTTGAGGTTAGCCAAGCTCCCAACTTCAGAAGGAAGGGGTCCAGAGAGGGAGTTGTATGATAAATTCAGGTACTGCGAAAGCGAAGGCAGCTCCAAGATTTCCTTGGGGATCGAACCGTTGAGGTGATTTCTTGACAGATCAAGAACACTCAGGCTGTTCATCCTGCCGAGGCTCACAGGGATTGGCCCTTCCAAGCTGCTGCGTTGCAAGAACAGCTTAGTCAGCTTGGTGAGATCTCCTAAAGATGATGGTATAGGCCCAGACAAGTTGTTGTTGTCCAGGTGCAGCACAGTTAGGTTTTCAAGCTTCCCAATGCTCTCTGGAATTGCTCCTGATATGGAAGAATTCGCCACAAGTAGCACTTGTAGACCGACCAAATTGCCGATATCAGAGGGGATGCTGCCGGAGATTCTACTATCTCCCAAGTAAAGAATCTGAAGAGTAGTCGAGAGGTTCACTATCGAAACAGGGAGCTGTCCAGTGAAATTGTTGTCAGTTAGAACTAGAACCCGTAGGTGGCTGCAGTTTGCCAGTGAATCGATGAACTCCCACCCCTCTGTGCTGCTTGCTTCGAAGCTATTACCAGCCAGCTGCAGATTCTGGAGAGCTTGCAGCCTCCCTAAATCACGAGGCACGAAGCCACTGAATCTGTTAGCTGAGAGCTGCAAGCTTGTGAGGTTAGTGAGATTGGAGAGCGAGGGAGGGATTGCACCACTGAAGTTGTTCACAAACAGTGCGAAGAACTGTAAATGAGGGAGCTTTTCATCGATGTCGGGAGGAATGCTTCCGTGCAGATTGTTGTTTGCAACGTCGAAGGTTCTCAGAGATGACAGATTGTACAGGGACGGCGGGAGCGCACCGTGCAGATTGTTGTCGCAGATGTCAAGGAAGACAAGCCGCGGCATATTGTTGCCCAGCTCTTGAGGTATTGGACCGTCGAGCATGTTGATCCTGAGGTTGAGGAAGCTCAGGGACGTCAGGTTGGCCAGCGACGCCGGGATGGCGCCGGTGAAGGTGTTGTTGTGCAGCGCGAGAACCTGGAGCTGGGTTAGCCTGTCGCCGAGCTCCCTGGGAATGCGCCCTGTGAGCTTGTTGCTGGTGATGACGAGGCGTGTCAAGCTGGTGAAGGAGGTCAGATTGCCGGGGAGCTCACCGGAGAATGTGTTGACGCTAAGGTCGAGCGTCCGGAGGTGGCGGAGGCGGCCGAGGCTGGCAGGGATGTCGCCGTGTAGCCAGTTGACGCTGAGGTTGAGCGTCCGCAGCGACGACAGGTTGCCGACGGCCGGCGAGAGGGTCCCCGACAGCCCGTACGACGGCAGGCTCAGCGCCACCACCTGGCGTTCGCTGCATGTCACTCCCTCCCAGCTGCATAGCTCGGCGCTGTCGTTCCACGACGCGAGCGCGCCGTGGCCGCCACCGCCGATTAGCGCCGCCGACTTGAAGGCGAGCAGAGCAGCGGCCTCTCCGCTGTCTACTCCCCCGGCCGCGAGCCCCAAGATGACGGACATGAAGGAGGAGAGCAGCAGCAAGCTCGCTGGGTGGATCTCCATGGCGTAAGTGGATGGACAGCCAGCTGTTCCGAGATCTATGCTGCTTCCAACAATCCAACGCCACGAGGTAGTAATAAATCCCAAGAGGCACGCGCGCGAATGCGCGATCGCCATTGACGCGAGCACGACGAGTCTTGGTCTCCGCTCGACGGAGACAGGACTAGTGGTGACATGGAGGCCGTGGACATCAATTTTGTAGGACACTCCAATTTTCAATGGCCGATCAGTATTCAATTCTGTTCCAGCCCTGTCACTCTCTGTTCCACTAAATTCCTGATAATTTCTTCCTACTGGTAGCTCATTCCAGCAGTGAATTCTTGAGTTAAGCTCGGTGGTCAACTCCTTGGCCTTGTTTGGCACACACATGTGCTGACTTAAGATACATGGCTGCTATCATGGCAAAGAAATTGCTGTCAAACAAGGTATCCAGTTTGAACTGCACCCATGGTGGAAGCGTGGAGGAATGCAAGCGTCGGACAATTCTTCTCTGTAAGAACAGGGAACGAGAGAGGCAGGAGACTCAGATGATTGGATTGCTGCGCCGTGGTGTCACATATATATACAACCGCACATGCAGTTCGTATGGTACGAAATCAGCTACACAAGGCAAGGCGATACATGGCAAGGCAGGCAGCAATACACGGCAAGAGACCAGCCTACGTACGGCAAGAGACCAAGCACGTATAAGGCAATACAGCTCGCTAACACCCTCCGTAGTCGCAGTGGCAAGCCTGCAGACGTTGAGACTAGAGCGGAACTCGGCGAAGACTGGTGTTGGGAGTCCTTGTTGAAGATGTCAGCAAATTGTGATAGTGTGGGGGTGTGGAGAACACGTACAACACCCACGACAACCTTCTCCCGAACGAAGTGAAGATCGATTTCAACATGCTTCGTCTGCTGATGCTAAACTGGGTTGGAAGAGAGGTAGACCGCACTGACGTTGTCACAATACACGAGCGAAGCCTTGGCTGGAGGTGAATGAAGCTCATGAAGAAGTTGACGGAGGCCGGGTGCCTCGGTAAATGGATTTGTCAAGGGATGGATATCGGGCTCGGCACCTGAGGCGGAGAACCTGTGGCTGTCTTTAAGAGAATAAGAACACAAATTTGTACCCAAGAAAGCAAACATATTCGAGGGTGAGGATCGGAGTGTAAGAACATCTGGCTAAGTCTCCATAAGAGTGAACACCCAAATCTACGAAAGTGAGGACCTGAAAGTGAGGCCCCAAGTCCATGTACCTTTGAATATGGATAAGAATCTATTTAAGACCATAAGGATAAGGCTCCAAAGGTCGGTCCATATGAGAACAAATTTCTAAACAACCAAGGAGATGTCTGGTCGTGTGAAGGTGAGATACTGGGGGGCACCGGCAAGACTTCAAAAGTCAGTGGAATCGGCAACATGAGCTCTTGTACTCACAGGGAGCTTGGCACAAGTGTCCACTGAAGTGTTGCATGACTTGCAGTCAAACATGCCAGCATGATCAAGGATGTCGAGGCAGTACTAGCGTTGACTGAGTAGCATATCAGTCAACTGTCGAGACACACTGATGTTGAGGAAGTGGTGAAGAGCCCCGAGATCCTTCATAGAGAACTCATTTTGTAGTGAGGAGATGGTTCACTGAAGTAGCTTGCTAGAAGAAGCGGTGAACTCAATATCATCAACATAAAGTAAGAGGTACACTATGTCTGAGCCGCATCGGAGGATGAAGAGGGAGTTGTCTAACTGCAACTCACTAAAGCCAAGAGAGCAAGAAGGAGGCAAACCAGTTGTACCAAGCACGTGGCGCTTGCTTCAGCCCATACAGTGACTTGCAGAGGAGACACACCATATTAGGGTGAGAGGGGTCGACAAACCCCAGCGGCTGAATGCAGTAGACGGTCTCCGCAAGAGTGCCATGGAGAAATGTATTCTTCACGTCGAGCTAATGGACCGGCCAAACGTAGGAGACTGCCAAGCTAAGGATAGTGTGAACAGTGGCGGGCTTCATGACCAGGCTGAAAGTCTCATCGTAGTCGATGCTAAGGCATTGCATGAATCCACGCAAAACCCAGCGAGCCTTGTAGCGTTCAAGGGAGTCGTCGGCATGGAATTTGTGTTTGAAGATCCACTTATCAGTGACAACGTTGGCGTCAGGGGGGTCACGAGACAAGATCCCACATGTTGTTGGCGAGAAGAGAGTTAAATTCCTCCATTACCATTCGCCAGTGTGAGTCGACCAAGACAACCCTATAGATGTGAGGGATCGACGAGAGGGCGGTGGTGTGGAGGTTCATCCTAGTGACACCCTTGTGGATGCCTAGCTTGTCGCGGGTCATCATCTGGTGGTCATTGATGACAGGCGAGGCGCTGAGGTGAGGCGGAGGAGCAGAGACGTCTGGTTGATGGGCCGACCAAGCACGCATCGGGACAGCGATGCGCGGTAGAAGTGGCAGCAATGGCATAGGCCACTACGTGTCTAGGGCGAAGGTTTGTTGAGTCAGCAAGCCAGTACGGATGGGTGAAGGCAGTGAAGCCTCAGCGGTGGGCGCTAGCCAGCTTGGGGACACTGACCCAGCAGCGGGGGCCAACAAGCCTGGAGCAGGAGCCAGTGAGACGACCTCAAGAGCTGGTAACCTGGTTCCAGCGGAGGGCTGGTGGTGAGCACCAGTGGAATCCTGTACAGGAGCCAAAAAAATCCTACAGAAAATCGAGATCAGTAGCAGAGTTAGTAGAAATCTCAATAAATGAAAACGAGTGCTCATCAAACACAATATGCCTTGAGATAATTAACATATTAGTGACATGATCAAGACATCGATATCCTTTATGGTGGAGAGGATAGTCAAGAAAAACACACATCGTAAAGCGTGGGGCAAGTTTATGTGAAGCAGTGACGGAGAGGTTGGGGTAGCATTTTCATCCGAAGACACGAAGGTGTGTGTATGAGGGGTGGACTCCATATAAAGCGAAGTAAGGTGTGTGTGTGGTGAGGGTCTTGGTTGGGTGTTAGTTAATGAGGTGTGTGGCTGTGTGGAGAGCTTCTACCCAGAAGGAATCTAATAGGCTGGCTTGGAAGAAAAGTGAGCGAACTATGTTGTTTAGTTAACGAACAATGCGCTTGGCCTTGCCATTTTGGGGAGAGGTGTGAGGACATGACATGCGAAGGTGAACGCCGTTGGTGAGAAAGAAGGTGTGGGCAACAGAGTTGTCAAACTCGTGGCCATTGTCACACTAAATGTTGCGAATGGTGGTAGTAAACTGAGTTTGAACATAAGCAAAAAATGCGATAGAGTGCTAAAAGTGTCGGATTTAAAGCGAAGTAGAAAAGTCCACACATAGTGAGAGCAGTCATCAAGAATGACAAGATAGTATTTAAAATCCGAGACACTAACGACGGGAAAGGTTCATAGATCACAATAAATTAACTCAAAATTTACTGAAGCCATACTAAAAGAACTAGTAAAAGGGAGGCGAGTGTGTCGGCCAAGTTGGTAGGCATGACAGACCCCAGTGAGGCATCCTTTGATGATGGGAACAACGGTGACAAAATGAGCGAGCGCGTTATGGCCAATGTTACCAAGACGATGATGCCAGAGAATGTCGATGGTGTTAGCGGTGAGAGCGGTGGTTGGCGGTGAAGGATTATCTTGGTGGAGGGGGTAGAGAGGACCGAAGCTATTGGATCTGGTGATCATGGTCCTAGTGCGAAGACCCTTCACAGAAAAGCCAAACGGATCAAACTCAATAGATCATCAATTATCAATGACAAAATGATGAACAGAAATCAAGTTTTTGATAATATGAAAAGAACAAAGGACATTGTGAAGAGTAAAAGTGCAGGAAGGATGGTGTATATGTGATTGTCCTAGAGAAGATACAGAGACAGTTGAACCATTACCGACTATGATGTGTGAGGAAGAGGTGGGGTTGGGAGGGTGGGTGGAGGATAGGATACCAGCGTCGAAGGTCATGTGAGCAGTGGCACCCGTGTCCATGTAGCATTCATGAGTAACGGGTTGAGACAACGTCGATGTGTTGAAGAAGCTCATGAGGGAGGCTTGATCCCATTGATTCAGGGTGCCGCTGAACCAGCCCACAGGCTAGGTCGCACCAACAGGAGTGACCGACCAGGATGCTTGCTAGGTCAGGAAGCCTAGTCCGCCTGGTGTTAAGGAAGGCCCGTAGTGGAGCTGGTGGAGGCCTACCGAGCCACCAGTCGAGCCGGCGAATGCTATGCCAGTGAAGGGGCCCCGATCGGACTGACCGGCCATGGGCCGAGGATTCCATGGCCCAC
>KE373312.1:564010-579273 GCA_000418225.1 Zizania latifolia | reverse complement strand
AGAAAGATTAAAAATATACAAAAGTTCTAAAACAACATAACTAGAAGAGAGTTAATGAGGATAAAACAACTTATATAATAAGAAATCAGATAAAATATTAATAAGAAATACTTAGTCTTTTAATATCACCACCAATTTATCGACTTTATCTGAAAAGTAAAATTTTTGAACTTTATCTCAAAAGTAAAATCTTTAGAAGACAAGAGTAAAATATTAATAGCAACACACATTGGTAAGTGGAAATCAAACTCATTCCCTCGTCACCACTAATTTAAAGGGAAGTTGTCAGGAATCTCGTGGACATGTATCAAGATGAAAAAGAAAATGAGGACCTCAGCGGCTCAGCCACAACCCATTCAGCATGAAAATTATTCACAGCTAATATGCAAGTAACTGACGGGCGTTCTCTGCAAGAAAAATACAACGGGCAACTTAACTATTTTTTCCGCTTGACTGGCGAAGAACCGATCAAGATATATTAGAATGGAAAAGGATAAATTTTACAACAAATAAAGGAAAATGAGAAAAGACATAATCCTAGGAAGCTACATCAACCTACTCAACACAAGCTAAAGAAAAAAATCAAAATGGTAAGAGACCGGTTGCTTCCTACTCCTAGGTTCCTCCTTGATCCGCTGCAGCAACTCAACGGGAGTGTTACACACTACCGAAAAAATATGAGCATTATGCTCCTTCCAAATAAGCCAAGTCACCAGAATGACTAAGGAATTAAAACAACGGCAACTGTTTTTGGGCACGATCATACGTGCCTCATACCAACATGAAGAAAGGTCAGTGCCAGGTGATAAGACAAATCTAGAATTCATTGAGGTCTTCATAGCCAACTAAGCCGATTTGGTGTAAACACATGTCACAAAGAGGTGAAGACAAGACTCTGACGA
This sequence comes from Zizania latifolia, assembly GCA_000418225.1. Taxonomy (NCBI): domain Eukaryota; kingdom Viridiplantae; phylum Streptophyta; class Magnoliopsida; order Poales; family Poaceae; genus Zizania; species Zizania latifolia. The sequence continues at coordinate 578,371 of KE373312.1, read as the reverse complement.
AGAACTACATAATTGGTAGAGAGGCTGATGTGGCCAACCGCACTTGGCCAAATTATCTGCTATAAGACAACGACCTTGGGTGGCTAACCACGAAAAACTTGCAGCGCCCCTGCACGCGGCTCTTCTAGATGATGCAGGCACACAAAGACTTAGTATTAGCCACAAAAAAACATGTTATACACTACGACTGTTGAATACTGCCTATCCTTTGTCCACCTCCATTGAATTTCATCACCAAAACCATCACGCGGTGTGATCCCCTGCAATAGATCCCACGGCTAGAAAAATTCCACCATCGTTTGAAGAGAGAGGGAGCAAGCGATATCACTAACCCATTGCTTGGTGCTGAGAGCATTGTAAACCGATCGGTTCTTACGCCACACATAAGAACTGAATATGGAAAAAAAACCATTGATCGAACCTCCGCTCGAAAGCCAGTTATCTGTCTAGAAAGAGCAGGTCCATCCATCACTGAGTTGAATCTCGGTCATGGCTGTGCAGATATCATCCATAGTGGTGTCTTTGACGGAACAAAGACAATCATGCCCATGGCCTTTCGGGAAATTTCCGTCGAAGCCATGACCATCGCGACCGGAGTGCAACCCCGGCAAATGCAAATTCTTGACGCCTAGGCCATCATTAGCAATCGACATGCACACTTTGTTCCAAGCAACAAGACAATGCCCACCATTGACCTCTTTCTCCCCTTTTCAAAGGAAGTCTCTGCACTTCCTATTAATTGCTTTACACAACCAATGTGGGAGCTTGATCACCTTAAGTAAAAAGAATGGCATTGCCATTAAAACAGAATTAATCAGCATCAAGCGTGCAGCATGGGTAAGCAGCTTTAGCTTCCATCCCACCAGCTTCTTTGCAAAACGATCAGGCACCAATTAGAGTGTTGCTTTTGATGGCTTTCACATTGTATGTATACAATTCTGTACTAGATCATAGAAAATTTAAAGTTTTGATGCAAGACCAGAACGAGATGCTTGATGGCTGACAACAGCAGGGATTGCGAGTTACACTTGTCAAGCATGGCTTGAAGATTAATTGGTGAACAGAAAAAAAATACCTGACCAAAAAACCATCACAGCTAAGGTTCCCAAATATGATTACAGATTCACAGAAAAAAAAAAAGCTTGCAAGTAAGTCTTAAATCTCTACAATAGGAACTATTTCATTTGTTGGGTTTCAATTTCCTTCCAACCAGCAAGAAATAGCCGTGCAGTGCATGATGCATAAGCATGGATGCTTTTAGGCTGGAAGCTCGAGCTGACTCACAAGATGACCAATTTCAATATATATTACATGCAAAATACAAATTAAAATATCTAAATTCAAAAGTTATATATTGATATGCACTGTGTTTAAGAATAAAATATCAATAATTAATAAGAATGATTATATACACTAAACGAGCTGGCTCGTGAGGCGGAGCCAATTTTCCAGCCCTAATTACAACACCATACAAAAGAACATACAATAATTGGATCGCTGGCATTGGTGGCGAGCCAAAAATCTGGGCTATAAATTTACTTTGCGCGGGTGAATTGGCGCTAGCAGTGGTAGCGGTCCAGTGGTCCAGGCTGGGCCGGCCATGATATATGAAACCAGCTCAGATCACGTACAAAATCGAACAAAGCGAACGGCATCTGGGGAGTTGTTAGATCACAGTCACGAGCGAATTCGAACAAAGCATAAATCCCAGTGAATGATTGATTAGCAACCCTGTGGTGAGCTTGCGTCCATCATATCCATTGTTGCAATCCCGAATAGCTTGGAGTTAGCTGCAGCAGCAAGCTAAGAGCTCCTGGCCTTCAGATCGTAGCTAGCTCGCCGGCCGACGTCGCAAGCAAGTGCAACGATGGAGTACTTCAACTCGACCATCAAGCACTGCAACTTCACCGAAGACAACAACATCATGGAATACGTCTACAACCTCACCAACTCCTACAACGACCAGTACAACGAGGTCTCCATCGTCGCCACGTCGGTCGGCGTTCTCCTCATCGCCGCGCTCCTCCTCACCCTCGACCTCCTCGTTGGCGCCGCCACGTTACGCCCAGCTGCCCGCTTCGTCCTCACCTCCGCCTTTTCCCTCTTCCTCCCCGTCACCTCCTACCTCTTCTCCGAGGCCAAGAAAATTCCTGGCGCCGCTGACGAAGAGATCAACCGCGAGCTGCCGCTGCGGGCGCGCCTCATCCTCGTATGGATGCTCCTCATTGAGCTGCTCCGCAGGAAGGTGGAGGGATCGGTGGCCGGTATAAAGGGGAGCGCGGCCGGGAGACCCGCCAACCGTGTCGGCCGCGCCCTCTTCCTGGGCTACCTCGTCTTCTTCAACTTCCCCGACGCAGGCCGGAAGGCGTTGTTCGGCGTCCTCTGGGTGGTGGTTGCCGCCAAGCTGGTGCAACGTCTCACCATCTTGAAGTTCGTCAAGCGCTCCTTCGCCATCGGCAAGAACCCGCCGCTTCTCGCCGCCTACATGGCGCAGACGCTGGAGGAGCAGAAACGGCACCCGAGGCGAGACCAGGAGTTGCTCATGAGAAGCTGCGAGTACGCCGTCATGGGAGAGGAGAACCTGGAGAAGGAGGCCGGCCCGCAAGGCTACCACGTCGATCTGCACAAGACAGTCAACGGCGAGGACACCGTCGTCACCGTGGGCAGAGTCTGGTCCCTCGCCGAGAGGGACCAGATGCTGGGGTCCAACCCCAAGCTGAAGAGGCTCTGCCTCTCCTTCGCGCTCTTCAAGCTGCTGCGCCGCGAGGTCGAGGAAACGCCGTTGACCACCGCGGAGACAGGCGACTGCCGGGAGCTCATCTTCAGAGGCCTGTGCAACGACGGCGCCGCCGACGGCCAGGTAACGGCGGCGTCGACACTGTTCCAAGTGATACACGACGAGGTCAGCTTCGTCACCGAGTACTATCACTCCGTCATCCCCGTCGTGTTGGCGAGTCCCTTCTTCCTCGTCGTCAACTATTTCCTCTTCCCCGTCATCGTGCTCTGCCTCTGCTTCATGACCATCGTGCTCTGCGGTAACGGCGATATCGCCTTCATCCTGGACAGCATCCGCGACAACTTCGCCCTCCATGTCGGTGTGTGGAGGATGAGCAAGTGCATCATCCTGAGCGGAGTCAGGAGTCCCAGGATTTCGCCGGCCGCCTTCTTCTCCATCGTCGATCTCTTTATCAGTTTCCTCCTCTTCGTCACCTTCCTCTACGAGGAGGCGTGGGAGCTCGTCATCTTCGTCCTCTCCAACTGGCTCACCGTGTCCATGGTCTGCGACTACGCCGTCAAGCCGCCGAACCCCCTCCGCAGCGGCGGCATCCGCTGCATCCAGTGGGTCAGGAACAGGATGAGCCACCGCAACCTTCGTCTCAAGCAGTTCTCCGTGCTCTGGTTCTGCCGGCTCCCACTGATGGTGCCGACGGTGGCCGTGCCGAAGGAAGCGGAACAATCTATCATGGAGAACCTCGCGACATACGACGGCGTCACCCCGCTCAGCTCGCTCAGCGCCGACAGGTCTACGATGGCGAGATACCCACTGAGCCACTCGCAGAGCGACAGCGTCGCCGAGGTCATCCTCACATGGCACATCGCCACGAGCCTCCTGGAGGTGAGGTTCCCGCCGCCGCCGCAAAAGGAGGCGGCGTCGGCGAGCTCGAGCAAGGTGGCGACGCGGCTGTCCCGGTACTGCTCCTACCTGGTTGCGTTCCACCCGGAGATGCTCCCCGACGACGTCGACTGCGCGCAGCGCGTGTACGACACCATGACCACGGAGCTCAAGGGGGAGCTGGGGCTGAAGGGCTACTACTTCTCGACAGACGCCACCCGGTACGAGAAGATGATGGCTATCGCCGGCCGCGACGACGACGACGAGGCGGCGGCGATGACGGTGCTGCGCAAGGGTGCGAGGCTGGGGAAGTCGCTAATGGACGAAGCCGCCGGCGACGAGGCGGCGGTGTGGAAGCGGGTGGCCGACGTGTGGACGGAGATCATCGTCTACATCGCGTCGGCGAAGGACGCCGAGCAGGCGAGGGCGCACGTGCTGGCGCTGGCCCGCGGCGCTGAGTTCGTCACCGTGCTCTGGGCGCTCGTCACGCACACCGGCATAATCCGTCCCCGCCGCCGCGTGCTCGCCGGATGATTACTAAGGATTTTTTAGCATACTAGTAGCATAATGGTTTGCATGCATGCATGGCTTGACTGATTGCTGGATTGATGATTGCACGTTAGTGCGATCTGTATCTCTATGGATTCTGTGTGTTCTTGTTCATGTAATGATTTTATATTATATATACATAATCTTGCATTGATCACAAGTCTTCTTTATGGATCAGACGATTTAATTTGCTAGCTCATAACAGTAAACTGTGCAGTTAGATCATATGGAAACTCTTTTCATCAATGTTCAAAAAATAGGATCCAGGCGACGCGCGCCTGAAAGGTGCCATCCTGGCGCCGCGACTCGTGTCGAGGCGCCGAGCTAGACGGCTTAGACACCTAGACGATTAACCACGGCGCTAAACGGTTGACCGTGACGCCCATACGGTTGACTCGTGGTGCGGAATTCGGCGGCCGGAGGCGCACGTGGCCCGCATCCAACGTCCGACGACACGCTCGCCCCTGATCCAGCATCGGCACCCAGCGGTGCACGCGGCCAGATCCAGACCGACGGAGACACGCCGCGTGCAAGTGGCTACTGGTCGGTGGGTGGAGGCGGGAGGGAGCGCTCGCGTGTGGAGGCAAGAGGGAAGCACTCGCGTGCAAGAGGAACTAGGAGAAGAAAACAAGAGACGAGAGGAGAGAAAAGATAGAGAAGGGATAGCCAGTGAGGAGGAGAAGAAAAGGGGGAGAAAGAGATGAACCTAGACACTGTCTAGACAGCTTTAGACGTTAGACGTCAGAGCACTATCCGACTAGCGTCTAGTGCCTACTTAAACATTACTTTTCATCGATCCATACAAAATTACAAATGGTCACAAAAATTCTTAAAATACCCTATAACATTTAGATAGTTTATACTTTCTCCGTCATATAATATAACAAGTATAGAGTTCAAATTTTATTCTAAGTATAAAAATATTGTAATAGTAAAATCTTTAGAACACAAAAGTATAACATTAATAGCAATACACAACGGTAAGTGGAAATCAATATCCCAGTGGGCAAAATCATGGAACATCGTACTTAATTCCATTTTTTCCAACCTCGATGACAGTATTGCATTATGATACCGCCAAAAAAAGGTCACGAAACAAATCTTAAAGGCCTACTTAAGCATACATTCATGGTCCATGTATACTTCTCTCGAAAGGAGAAGTTATGAGCGCTCAAAACTAATCTTATGACAAGGACATGATAGTGTTAAGTTAATCATTACTGCCTGAAAAAATCCTTCAGCTTCCTCAGCCAGAGGAGGTACTCCCGGCTATCCTTGTTGATCATGTAATTGTGCAAGAAGTTTGTAGTCATGGGTGTGATCCCACGCAGCTCCAGGTATTTGTGGAATGCCTTTTGCAGGTTTTCATCGAGGTCACTGCAGCAGATAATTGAGCATATCACCACTCGATGATTAATTGAAGAATTAGATTGTTCAATAAATTTAGATACCCTAGCTAGATTTGTTTTTCTTACTTGAAATCAGGGCCCTCGTATGCGATTATTTCATCCTCCTCCCTGTCCCTTGATGGCTGCATCACGGACAAGGTATCGATGAGGACCTCATCAGGATAGGCCGTGCAGGTGAATTCAAGGCTAGGGCCATCGCCCTTGGAGACGACGACCGTGAGTGGAATGCTAGATTTATGGGGTTCCTGAGCTTCGTCCTCCTGATCATCCTCATCACTGCCCTTGTTAGCCTCATTCTCATGGTCAGGTTCATCACCAGTAACAAGGCTGGGCATAGAAACCAAAACCTTAATCTTCTCACCCTGCTAAGTCCTTGAGAGGGTAATTAAACTCATTCCCTCGTCATCACTAATTTTGAAAGGGAGGTTATCAGGAATCTCCTCGACCTGTATCAAGATGAAAAACAGAAACGAGAACCTCAGCCACCACCCATTGAGCATGAAAATTGTTCACAGCTAATATGCAAGTAAATGACGGCGTTCTCTGCAAGAAAATTACCACTGGCAATTTAATTATTTTTGACCCTTGTGTTTCAACTTTTGCATTGAATGTGTACAATTCTATACTAGATCATCGAAAATTTAAAGTTTTGATGCAAGACCACAACGAGATGCTTGATGTCTGACAACAGCAGGCATTGCGAGTTACACTTGTCAAGCATGGCTTGAAGATTAATTGGTGAACAGAAAAAATACCTGACCAAACAAACCATCACAGCTAAGGTTCTCAAATATGATTACAGATTCACAGAAAAAAAAAAAGCTTGCAAGTCTTAAATATGTACAATAGGAACTATTTCATTTGTTGGGTTTCAATTTCCTTCCGACCAGCAAGAAATAGCCGTGCAGTGCATGATGCATAAGCACGGATGCTGGAGCTCACTCACGAGCTGACCAATTTCAATATATATTGCATGCAAAATACAAATTAAGACATCTAAATTTAAAAATTATGTATTGATATACACTTTATTTAAAAATAAAATATCAATAATCAATAAAAATCATTATATACACTAAATACTAGGTATCGCACTAAATTAAAAAAATAAATCAGGCTCGTGAACCAAACGAGCAGCTCGTGAACTGTCTAGGTTCGGAACCAAGCCAAAAACACAGGCTGAAACTCGACTCGTTTTACCTATGAGACGAGCCTCGAGCTGGTTCGTGAGGCTAATTTTCTAGCCCTAATTACAACACCATACAAAAGAACATACAATAATTGGATCGCTGGCATTGGTGGCGAGCCAAAAATCTGGGCTATAAATTTACTTTGCGCTGGTGAATTGGGGCTAGCATGTTAGCAACCAATGCAACAATCACAGAAAAACACAGAACACTAATCGCTGAAGAAATCTCGCGCTGGATTCGCAACCCAACCGAGCCGCTGCCACCAAAGTTCATAGCCAGGTAATGATAGTTCTCCTCTCTTACAACGCACTCCCAACACCTTATATACTATAAGGTTTAGAGCAGCCCATTATTTTTATAGTGCTAATAAGCCCACTCCAGCCCATAATACTAACGTTAGCCTTTCGCTATCTACGCTCCTGCGCGCCAAGCACAACTCCAGGGTCTGCACAATATCCGGCACATCACAGTAGGCTTGCTGACAATCGCTCCTCCTTGAGAACTGGCTTGCCCCCAAGCCAGGATATCAGGAAATCTTGCCTGCAAGCTCTCCAAAATATCCCATGTAGCATCCTCTGCCAATTAATTTCTCTATTGCACCAGCACTTGGACAAAAACAGCATGTAAACCAGCAACAACCATACTAATCTCTGGATGAGTGAAACAACCATCCGGGTTGCTTAAATGGTTTAGGATGTGATCCCTTCCAGATATTTGCTCAACAACTGAGATTTCTTGTGCACTAGCAGAATGCGCAAGCATGAGTTTACCATTGGCATCTCCAATGCAATATAAATTTGGTGTCACATTGCCATCTGCATCCATGACTTGTATCCGCGCATCGACAGGGGTAACAGCGTTGTGTAACAACATTGATATTTTCCAAGCCAAGTCCCTTCTGATGGGAGCCAGGAGACATCCTCACAGGCCTCAAAGGTGTGCTTCGTGCAGCACCAGAAGGGGTGGTTGATGTGGTGATGGATACAGGGCTCGCAACACTAAAGCTCGTAATGGTTGGCTTGGTTGCCGGAGGGGTTGCAATCTTACTAGCTGAATCTGTGATTTTGTCAATATTTTCGTCCAAATCAGCCAAGAACTGATCCAACATCGCCTCTGTCTGTATGCCCTTGGCACTGCCTGAGCTTTTCCTAGACCATGGAGTTGAAGGTGAAGAAACATGCTGTTGTATTGGAGTGAAAGGTGACAATTGCAATGTTGTGGCCAATCTCTCACCACCTGGGCTCAAATGGCTTGAACCGATCCTTGATTGACCTAAAGGACGAATTGGTGTATAGCTGAACGAAGACCTCCTGATCAGAACAATTGGCTCTGACGGTGCCGATGGCTTTTCCTTGGGAGGCTTCTTGGTTTTCTCACCAGTGCCACCTGCTCCTGAACCTGTCATCTTTAACCTAAGAAGTCCCAATTGGCGTTCAGACAACACAGCCTTAGCCTCCTTGGCCAATGCCCTCCTTCCATTGTATAGCATCAATGCCCAGTCCCCTACATCACCCATCATCTGGAACACTAGGAAAACTGGGCGTAAAGCACTAATCTCTGAATCCACATGTATGAGTAATCCCACGCCGCTGTTCTTCGCATCAGACAATCTCCCGGCATCACATTTTGCAATATGAAGTACCAATAGCCTCTGATAAGGATGAGATGGGTCTGTGACCATCTCATGGTGCTGCTGCAGGTCCTTCTTGAACCCATGAAGCACGCATGTGCCGGCAGTGCCGCCGACTCCCCCGTGAAGGATTCGTGCACTGGCGCTGGTGTTGATAATCCTAGCTTAGCTCAGCTCATTTATTGTTCTTAGCTATATTTAGAATAAGGTGTGCTTGACCTTAGCCAAGTTGAGCTCCTCTAGTTTTTAGCCAGACGCATGCTGCGTTCATGCGGTGGCTGTCCTTACTTTCCGTTTGTAGTGGAGGTACTCGGCATGCACTCGATCGTGGGATGGCGCGGTCCAGTCGGAGGTCATGGTGAGTGCAGCGTCATGGCGCCAAGTGCGCCCGTTCTTGTTTTTATCTCAATAGAGTCAGAAAACGTCGCAAGCAGTTCGCGGCACCAAAAAATCCTCTGTGTTCGTGTGCGGGTGTATTCGTGAGTTCGTGGTGTGCAATTTCAGGGGGTCTTCATCGACTCCGGTGAAGGGTCGCCGGCGGTGTCGACAACAATTGGTATCAGAGCCAGATACCGCACCTGGACGGGGGATCGCGCGATCGAGGCGGCATTCATGGCGGATCGTTGTCACCGATCGTCTTCTCCAACTCACCGCGCCAGCGGCGGACGTACTAGTGGAGGGGGCGACAATGACCGCGGCTTGGTCATCCACCAAGTCGTGAGGGAGGGTGGCACCGGGCAGTACCCGATGCTATCCAAAACCAACTACTACTCATGGGTGGCGCTCATGAAGTTGAAGCTGCAGGCAAGGAGCCTGTGGACGGCGGTGAACGTCGGCACCACCGACTTCGTCGACGATCGAAACGCGCTGGAGGCCATAGCTCTGGGCGTTCCACCGGAGATGTAGGGCAGAATCGCGAGCAAGGCAACCGCCAAACTCGCATGGGATTCGCTCAAGATGCAGCATCTTGGGGTGGACCGAGTGCGGCAGGCAAAGGCGAACACGCTCCGGCGCGAATTCGACTCACTCCAGTTCAAAGACACGGAGTCCGTCGACGACTTCAGCCTCTGCATCACTAATCTCGCAAGCAGGTGCGAGGTCCTAGGCGAGGGCTACAGCGAGCCAGAGATCATCCGCAAGTTCCTCCAAGCCACGCCACCGAGGTATGCTCAGATCGTCATGGCGATCGAAACTCTCCTAAACCCTGAAGACATGACATTGGAGGAGGTGATCGGGAAATTGAAGGTGGCGGAGGAACGGCATGATCTTGGTGCAGGCAAAGGCGGATCCATGGCGAGCCTCAACCTCACCGAGGACGAGCTAGTGGCGCGCATCGCGTCGCGTCTGCAGCTGTCCGACGGCGGCTCGTCAGGCGGTGGCGGTTCATCCTCGACAAACCAGCGACGTGATCACGGCGGTGGCCGTGGCCGTGATGGTGGGAGCAGTGGTGGCTCCAGACCTCCCACCGGCGGAAACGGGAAGAAGAAGAAGACTATCGCCAGCGACTAATGTAAGTATTGTGGCAAATTGGGGCACTGGGCCCGTGAATGTCACAAGAAGAAGCGCGACGAGCAGGCGCACGCTGCCCAGGCGGAGGAGGAGCCGGAGGCCAGGCTAATGATGGGGGTGACGTCGCTCTACATCGACTTGGCCTCGACACGCTCGCCATCGGATCCCGAGCCACCAGCGATACCCAAGGAGCTACCCGTTCAGCTCGAAGGGGGACGCTGCACCCGGTGGACTTTCGAGGAGGAGGAGGTCCTCCCCGTCGCACACTCGACCGATCCCGTCGTTCATGTGGCTCTGGCCATGGCCAGAGCCACGACATCGTCACCAACGCGCTAGGAGCACGTCTACCTGGAGGAGAACAAGCTGTTCATCTAGTTCAGCGACAAGGGCAACGAATCACATGACGGGGGAGTGTGGTGCCTTCTCTGACATCGACACCGACGTGCAAGGAACCGTCCGTTTCGGAGATGGCTCGGTCGTGGCCATTGAGGGCTGTGGGACCGTCCTATTCAAGTGCAAGAACGGTGACCACGATGTGCTCGCCGGCGTGTACTACATTCCCAAGCTAATAGCGAACATTGTCAGTTTGGGGCAACTTGACGAAGATGACTACAAGATCCTCATCGAGCATGGAGTGCTGAGGATCTGGGACCAGCAGAGGAGACTGCTGGTGAAGGTGAAGAGGACGGCGAGTCGACTCTACGTCCTGAATCTCGACATCGACAGGCCCGTCTGCCTCGTCGCCCGGAGCTTGGAGGTTGCCTGGCAGTGGCACGCCAGATTTGGGCACCTCGGGTTCCAAGGACGGCGCTGTCGAAGGGAGGACTGGTGCGCGGGCTGCCACCAGTTGAGCACGTTGATCAAGTGTGCGAGAGCTGTCTAGCTAGGAAGCAACGCCGATGGCCGTTTCCGACGTCGAGCAGGTACCGTGCAGCTCATCTTCTAGAGTTGGTGCATGCTAACCTATGTGGGCCTATCACTCCAGAGACGCCAAGTGGCAAGCGCATGTTTCTGCTCACCGTCGATGAAAGAAGCAGATTCATGTGGCTTGTGCTCCTCGCGTCGAAGGATCAAGCTGCGACGGCCATCGTTCAGCTCCAGGTGCGGGCAAAAGTGGAGGCAGGACGGCGCCTCGGGACTCTTCGCACTGATCGTGGTGGCGAGTTCATGGAGCGCACCTTCAATGACTACTGCGTCGAGCACGGTGTCCAGTGACAACTCACGGCGCCCTACACTCCGCAGCAAAATGGCGTGGTGGAACGTCGGAACCAAACTGTGCTAGGCATGGTGCGGAGCATGCTCAAGGCGATGCGGGTGCCTGGCAAGTTCTGGGGGGAGACGGTGATGACGGCGGTCTTCATCCTGAACAGATCACCGACACGGAGTGTTGAAGGCATGACGCCGTTTGAAGCTTGGTATGGTTCTAAGCCTCATGTGCACTTCTTTCGTGTTTTTGGCTGCGTTGCACATGTCAAGGCTGTCGGTGGACATCGAAGAAAACTCGATGATCGCTCCACGCCGATGGTGTTCATCGGTTATGAACCTGGATCCAAGGCATACAGATTCTACAATCTGAACACCGATCACGTCCACATATCCTGTGATGCCGTGTTCGATGAAGGCAGGCCGTGGAACTGGGGCGAGCATGACGACGGCGAGAACACGACGAACTCGAAACCGTTCCACGTCGAGCACATGACGGTGACGGTTTGGCGTGGTGATCCCATGGAGCTGCAGGAAGATGGTGCGCTAGACGGTCTACTCGGGGAAAGTCCAGTGCACTCGACTGGATCGCAAGGTGGAACGCCGACAACGCTAGGTACGCTAACGGCAGCGTCGGGTGTGGGCTCGCCAGCAGGCGCACATGGAGATAGCGGACGAGCAACACCTGCGACCCCTACATCGGTCCCAGCTGTGGAGTTCGCGTCACCTCCCTCTAGTGACCCAGACTTCGACGGCGAGCACGACGACGAAGTACCGCTGCGGTTCAGAACACTGGAGAACATTCTGGGACCGGCGGCTACCCCAGGGCTTGCTAAACAGGAGATGGACGGTGAACTCATGCTCGCTGTGGATGATGAACCCGCCACGTTCAAAGACGCACGTGGTGACGAGCACTGGAGGAAGGCCATGATGGAAGAGATGGCATCCATCGAGGAGAATAACACCTAGGCGCTCACTGATCTGCCCCAAGGCCATCGCCCGATCGGCCTCAGGTGGGTTTTCAAGCTCAAGCGCAATGAACAAGGGGAGATCATTAAGCACAAAGCCCGACTCATGGCGAAGGGCTATGTTCAGCAGCACGGGATTGATTTCGACGAGGTATTCGCTCCTGTTGCTCAAATGGAATCAATCCGAACCCTTCTTGCAATGGCGGCGCAGGAGAACTGGCTTGTACATCACATGGATGTCAAGTCAGCTTTTCTCAATTGGGAGCTCAAGGAGGAGGTTTATGTCCGGCAGCCGCCGGGTTTCACTGTTGTCGGGCATGAAGGCAAGGTGTTGAAGCTAAAGAAGGCATTGTACGGGCTCCGTCAAGCTTCTAGGGCGTGGAACATCAAGCTTGATCGCAGTCTGTGTGAGATCGGCTTCAGGCAGTGTGCAAGCGAGCACGGCATGTACACAAGAGGAGCTGCGGCATCGAGGGTGGTGGTGGGCATCTATGTTGATGATCTCATCATCACCAGCACGACACCCACGGACATTGAAGTGTTCAAGAAGAAGATGCAGTGACTGTTTCGGATGAGCGACCTTGGCCTCCTTTCTTACTATCTAGGAATTGAAGTGAAGCAGCGAAAGGGCTTCATCTCGCTGGGGCAGGCCACCTACACAAAGAAGCTGCTCGACAAGGTGGGTCTGGCCGGATGCAACCCGTGTCAGACTCCTATGGAGGTCCGTCTGAAGCTATCGAACAAAAGCACCACGCCGGAGGTGGATGCCACTGAGTACCGAAGCTTGATCGGCAGCTTGCGGTACTTGGTTCATACGCGGCCAGACATTACCTTTGCTGTGGGATACCTGAGCGGGTTCATGGAGACACCACAAGGAGCATCTTGTCGCTGTGAAGCGCCTGCTATGGTACATTGCAGGCATGGTGGACTACGACATACTCTACTCCAAGATCGCCAGCGGTGGCGACAACAAGCTGACGGGGTACAGTGACAGCGACTTAGGGGGAGATGTCGACGAATGGAGGTGCACTGCAGGAGTCATCTTCTTCCTCAGGGATATGCCGATCTCCTGGCAATCCCAGAAGCAGAAATCAGTGGCACTCTCCACATGTGAAGATGAGTACATGGCCGAGGCACTTGCAGCGTGCCAGGCTATGTGGCTCACCCGGCTGCTGACAGACATCATCGGCATTCAGGTTCAGCCGCCGGAGTTGAAGATGGACAGTCAGTCCGCCATCGCGCTAAGCAAGAATCCCGTGCTTCACGATAGGAGTAAGCACATTGATACACGTTTTCACTTTATTCGTGACTGCGTGGAGGACGGGAGGATTTGCCTGGACTATGTGAGCACTCAACAGCAGCTCGCGGACGTCCTGATGAAGTCCCTTGGGCGAGGAAGTTTCTGTGAACTGCGCACCAAGATCGGCGTCGTCAAGTTGAGCTGATGTGAGCAAGTCTTAGGGGGAGAAATGTTGATAATCCTAGCTTAGCTCAGCTCATTTATTGTTCTTAGCTATATTTAGAATAAGGTGTGCTTGACCTTAGCCAAGTTGAGCTCGTCTAGTTTTTAGCCAGAATGTGGACAGTGGTGGAACTAGAGGGTCTCCACGAGCAGTGCACCGCGGTAGTTGCGAATGTGGACAGTGGCGACGTGGACGGCGCTCGCGACGGATTACCGCGGCGGTGCAACGGGGACGAGCCTGCAGCCCCCTTGGGAGAGCCCGAGGAAGAGGTCGAGGGTTTTGGTTCCCAGCACCATGGCCCTGGAGGCCAGCGCCGTTGTGGGCAGGCGCGTGCCGAGGAACGCCGCCAGTGAGTCCAGCACCGTGAACGCCAACGGCCGTGATGGCAAAATCGTCGTCGACGCTAGCGTGCAGTTCCATGAACACCTCCGGGGAAGCCATCGAGGAGGGTTGCGGCGCCACCGCCCTTGATGGAGTAACCGGATCATCTCTGCCTTCTTCCACGTCTCCTCCTTCTCCTTCCAATTTCCCTGTCTGCTCTAGCATTCGGTCCATCTTCAACAACAAATCAATTTTAGCTTCCTGTCGCCTTGCCTTCTCCTCTTCCATCCTCTTGATCTGCTCCTCCACTCTCTTGATCAATAGATCCAGCTTATCCTCCATCTCTATCAACGAGCCTCTGATACCAAATGTTAGCAACCAATGCAAGTAGAGCGCGGGGGAGGGCGTCGCTGTCGAGAGCCGGAGAAGCGCCGCCGCTAGTGGTGATGGGGCTAGGGACGCCAGCCGGTGCATCGATGGGGAGACGCATGGAGTTGAAGAAGGTG
>KE373312.1:545559-559681 GCA_000418225.1 Zizania latifolia | reverse complement strand
AAGAAAAAGTATGAGATAACAAGCATAAAATCTCTCAGTGGTACGTGCAAAAAGAATAATACAATGAAGATGCCTAAAGGAACCGATTATCAAAACATTAATGTTCAACATGAATCTGGACAATTTTATATATCTATTTTTGCTTCTACCAACCTTATAACTACCACTTTCTGGTATATTTTATCAAAATTTTGGGGGACAATTTTATATATCTATTTTTTACTGCAAAGAGTATCAGAATAGCTTGATGGACTAAATGAGCAATGCATACAGAGAGGCTAAAACTGAAAGCAGCATGTGATTTGGCACACAGAGAACAATATACCTTCAGACCTGCTTACAGCTTCTCTGCTCATAACAGTGACACCTGGCATTGGAGAAAAATGTAAATTAGAAGTATGAGCCTGTCCACAATATTTGCTCTCTCTGGGAATGGAACAGTTCAATTTCTTAATGTCACAAAATACATTCATGCCGCAGAATCTCAGTTTCCAATTGAATAAGTCATGTTGAGTTCAGTTTTCATATTCAGAAAATCATGAAAACATCAATGCAGTATCAATTCGAAAAGGGCAGGTAGAATGCGATGTCAGCGTGCACTAATCGTCACAACAACTATCGGTGATGGCATATAGTATGTCATTCCTACTTCCAAATTCATTGTTTAAGGTGCTACTTTTTTCGATAGAAAACACAGAATCTAAAAACGAAGAGAACAGAGTTAGTATAGGTGACTGACCACGTATTTTAACCATTTTACAATAAAAGCTAATCAGAACTAGGAAAAAATATAAACAGGTGGAGAATGTAGTCTAAGTGAGAGCTCAAACTGACCTGAGCCGCTGTTGAAGTAGGCGATCAGAATAATCACACCCTGAAACAAACAAACACCAACGCCATCAGCCGATCACATGGGAAATCCCAACAACTTGATAATCATTCGAGCAACGGGGAAAAAATACCAGGACCACGAGCGTGATGGTAAGCACGGACGGCGAGCGTGACTTGGGGTGGAGCAAGCCACCGACGGACGGCAGGCCACCATCCGCCACCCGCCGGCTCGGATTCACCGACCTCCTCGACATCCCCTCCTCCTCACGGCCCCCCTCTCCGATCCAAACCAACCAAGCTCCTCCCACTCGATCACCTGCTCGCACGAACAAATCGTCCAGTCAGATTAAGCAAAATCCCCACAATGCCGCGGAAACCAAAACATCCCCGGCGGCACAAGCCAGATCCCAGCGCCGCCCCTACACTAAACGCACGCCGACAGATCGGGACCCCTCATATTGCAACGAGGTGGGGCGACGGCAGCAGCAGCAGTACCTCCTCCGACGGCGGCGGCGGCGGAATCCGACGCTAGGGTTATGGGAGGAGGAATTGGGGATTTGGGAGGTGGATCTGAGGAGAGGCGGCGAGTGAAGCGTCGAGGCGGCGAGTGGGTGGCGATCCGACGCGATAGGGACGCGGAATGGGAGGGGATTTGCCCGGAGGGAGGCAGGCGGCCAGCTTTATATACCGCGGCGTGCAATGGCGGTGGATTAGCACGCCATTAGCGAGCGACTCGTGAGTTTAGACCCGAATTCCGAGAAACAAGACGGAGGATTTGGGGATGTCGGTCGCCGCGGCCTGCTTGTCACTGACATGTGGGGTCTCCTGGTCTTTTTTGCTTTATTTTTTTTTTTCTTTGCCTCGCTGTCCACCGGCCTGGCGCGGCCGGTGGAGGTGCGATCCGGCCCAACCCACTGGGCTCAATGGTAATATTTTTTTTCTAAAAAAACTTTATTTTTAGCAATTTTCAGATATAGAATTTGTTTTTAGCATTTTTTTGATAGATTGTGTAGAAATAACTTTGTCGTTTCTTATTAATTATGTTAGCTCTAATTTTTAGATAAGCTATTTTTTATTAATTATGTTAGCTCCAATTTTTAGAAAGCTAATTAGTCGACAAAACTTGGTTGACTAGAGCCAATTAATTGAGCATGTATTTATTAACCGAAGAAAATAAGTTAAATTAAGTCTTTGTGGGGAAAATTTTGAAGGCTAAAAAATAAAGTATTTTTGAGATTGAGGAAGTAACAAAATTATATTATGTACTTTACTTGTCAAATGTCAAAGTCCTCTAAAAATTTTGTCAATGGTCAAACAGGTGGTACTGAAAAAGGTCATGCACAAAATATTGCCAGATATCTGAAATTTTAGTGTACCTAACACTAACTCAGAGTTATACCAGCTGAACATCACTAGCTCATTCGTGGACAGGCAACCAAACAGTCAAACTATCATCACATTTACAAACGAGTACTTATACTCAACAGCATTTCCCTTTTATTGCAAATCTATTCATGTCGTGTACTTCCACCATTTTATGTCTCATAATTGATTGACATTTTCAAATCAAACTTCTCTAAATTTGAACAAATTTAAATAAAAATATACTAGTATCTATAATATTAAATAAATACACTATTAAAACATATTTTATAATGGATTTATTAAAACTAATTTAGTATTATAGTTGTTGGTATATTTTTATATAAAATTAGTTAAAGTTGAAGAAAATTGACTTATAAAAAGTTAAACAACCTATATTATAAAATAGAGTGATTAGCCATGTATTTCTGTCTGCCCTTAGGGAAAAAGAGAGGAAATGGCAGCAATAGATACTAGTACTATTTAGCAACTAATTAAAAATCAGCATTCTGAACTCTAGTGAATCTGTTCTGATTTGAGATCCTCTATAGTCGGTTTCGTTGACTGTAGAGGGTAGTCGCTCCTTCTGTACCGTTCGATTGAGATCCGACGGGTGCTAGAGGAAGACTTCACGTGTGGTGGGACCCACCTCGCAGCAGTCAGAGGGATTCTATACCGTTGAATTCACGCTGAATGATTTGGATCGACGACTTAGTCGCTCCCGTGAAGTTAGAGGAGCTGGATCGATCCTCTCTCTCTGCCGCCTTGTTTATATCACTTGCAGAAAAGAGTCCTTTGTGGCATTTTTGGTTGTTGGCTTGACCCTAGGGAGCAAAGTATTTTGTTATTACTGAGTTCAATCTGGAATTTTGTGCATATATTATATTGCAACCCTGTTACTTACCCTGTTACCCATCAGCAGTTTTGCAAAGAGAGGGTACCAATCGAATCAGAGTGATGCCATGAGCATCAATCTTGCAGCGAGAGTGTACCAATCGAATGGCTGAACCTTAAAAGCCAGAGCCGGGTCGGTGACGAGTAGTGGTGGCGAGGTGGAAACGCAGGGAAGAGGATGAACGTCCCGACATTGCCGCTGCGCCGGCGACGGCGGAGGGTGGGGATGGCGTGAGCTTTAGGCTGCCTAGGATGGTGTCCATGAACGTCGATGATTGATGCTTCGACGGTGAAGATTATTTATGTTAATAATATAGGGGTTAGGATTGTAAAAAAAATAGAGTTATTTTATGACAAATTATTAAATATATAATGTTTGCCATTATATATATATAACCGATTTAATTATTATAAATCGTGATAACTAGATCAATTTGAGTAGTTTGGGAACCTGCTAACTGCCTAATAGTTCTTTTTTCCAAATAAATAGTGGAAAAATTGGATATCTAAAATTAGGCCTCTAGGACTGATTGGCTATCCAATAAATTATAAACAAAAATGGTTATCAATTTTAAATTTTAGTTTTTAAGAATAATAAGTAAAAAAACTTAGAAATAATTTAAAATTGAGTTCTAAAATTTTAAAATCTACAACTAAACTAAGCGCTCACTTCATATCTCAGAATATATATTATGTTTAGGATTAGGAAAATGTGAAATAACACTAAAAATACCAATGCCTCCAATTTATCAAACTTTTATATTTTTTAAAGCAAGTCTTTAAAAACGTTTACATCTGGAGGTGGTTTTGCAAATTACGAGGGCTAATATGTCAAAAACATAATGTTGTAGGGTGTTATTTGTAATGTTGTCTCGAAAAAAACAAGATGTCCCATCGTCCAGTCAAAGAGAGAGAACCAAACCGCAACTCCTCTTCTCGAATTATCGAAATCCTCCTCCTCGTCGCCGGCGACGCGCCGACGCCTCCCGGCTCCCGCCGCCGCTGCTGGGAAAGTGAGGATGCCGGTGAGGGTGGTCGACACCGCAACCCCTTCCTCCCAGACCTCCTCAGGTTCGGCCATCCCCCTCACTCCCTCAGTCCCTCTCCCCTATCCTCTCTATGCTCTGCGCGCCCCCATGGTTTGCTGTGTAATCCCAGTTAGATCTGATCGAGTCTAATCAGGTAATCGCTCGGTCTTGATCGCGTTGCTAATTGGAGGTTTCTCCGTAACCTATAATGGTCCGAGTTAAACTGGAGTTTTTGTGGCTGTAATTCGGTACGGATTTAGGCTTTTTTATCCTTTTGGCTGTCTACGTAAGTTGATATAATTTTGGCCACTCACGCGATGCATCTTCGTGCTTTGGACAAATCGGATGGTTTTGTAACTAATCTGCAACTAACAATAGTGGATGATATGTTTTCGAACCTTTGAAATGCTTGCGGCGTTGTGTCAGGTGTTCGTGTTTCAGAACGCCTGCTAGGCTCCTAGATGACCAATTGTTGTATTGTTTGCCTGCAATTGACAACTCTTGAGTTATCTGTATGTTCATGAGTTTCCTGGGATAGATAGCCCACCATGCCAATATGCCATACTGATTAAAATACCCATTGCAGGTCAAGACGCAAATGCTGGGCACCCACCTCCTCCTAGTTGTTCCCTCTTAAGTGCTGGAAGAGTAAGTTATTTTGTGCTGTTATTTGAAACTCGACGAATGATTGAATCTTCATAACAGTGGGAATTGTGGCACTTATCATATGCTTGTATCTTTCTTTCAGTGTTTTGCTGGAACTCAGAATGTCTCAAGTCTTCAAAAAGACGAAGCTTGGAAAGTTAATGTGCGAATCCATGGTTGTGATCTTGAACAGGGCTATTTATGTGGAACAATGGAAGCACTTAATGTTCCTTTAGCAGATACACCTGTGAGCAACCTGTTTATTCTTCCTCTTTGACTCTCTAAACTATATGTATTCCTTGAAAAAACATTCATATACTAATTCAATTACATCAAACAGTTAGTTCAATAGAATCGCAAAATCCTCTACTCTTTAGTTCATATCATTATTTGATCATGCATTGCAACTTGTAAATAATATATTAGATGTACTAAATAAAAAATTATTCTGCCACAGGCATTTTTAAACGAGCTAGATAAAATGTGCTGTTGTAGAAGTACATTAGATTTTTTTTTCGAAATCTTTGGGACAAAACTGTGTTGATTGAGAAGAAAATCCAACGGGTGGGAAATCTAGCGTTGTTTTGCATAATTGTCTTGTGCTGCTAAGTTTATAGTTGATGCATTCCTCTTCACTGTGATGTTGTTCATAAGCTTTAACTTTAGTTATTGTGTTTGTATCCATAGGTGGTGACATTCTGGGAGGGGGAGATAGTAGATGCTAAAAATTATACATTTTTCACTGGCAAGTGGGAGGCATCGTGAGTATTTATGTTGCTTATGCTATCATATACTTCCTTTTTTATGTATGTCCCAGTGCAGGATAACAATCCAAACTTACTCATGCAACATAACTCCTGCTTCTGTTTTTGACTTTTTTGCAGCCCAGAGGATGATATTAGACACTGGTCCAAGTTCCCATCATTTACGCCTCTTCTGGTATTTGGTTGCCTAACTTTGTGTTGTCAGTTGTCACAGATTTTTTGAGGATACATTTCTCACTTATGTTTCTCCTGCAGAGTCAGATTGAGACAGATGGGGGCAAATCCTTGGACCTTAGCAACTATGCTTATATATTTATGGTACTGTCCCATCTGACTTTTTCACGTATGTGCATCGTATAGTAAAATACAAAGCTGCTACATTATTACTCAGCATTATTCTGATGCTTCATGTAGAGATGGAAAGAGCAGTACTTTGTCAATGTTGGAGTGGACTGTGGGTTGACCATAGCTGGTTTCTACTATGTCTGCTTTTCATGTAGTGATGGTTCCATTAGTGGATTTTATTATGATCCAAACAGCAGGTAATGAATATTTCACTGCCAGTTCTTATTTTCCATTGATGAATTAATTTGATAGAATATTTTCTGTTCTCTCTATTTGCAGTCCATTTCAGAAGCTTGAACTGAAGTGCACCAATGAGAAGCATTCTGGATTTACCTTTTCGTCCTATGAGCTGCAGTGAAGGCCTGTTGCCATTAAAGTATGCGCCAACGTTAATATACACAATGTGTGTACTGAACTCAGTTCTGAGTGTTGTCCCATTAAAAGAGTTGAGATTGCATGTTTGTACCAGTGATTTGGAGCAATATTAAGTAACTAAGTATTTTGTCTCCTTGTAATATGGTGATAAGCTGGCAAACTTTCTAGTTTGAACCTACTTGTGTGTGTTCCTTTTGTGAAAGTCATGGCATGGTTCTATCTGAAATCAGTGAGTCTGGAATGTGAGTGCTAGTTGCTGATTCAAATAAATGTTTTGTCTTTCTTTCTAGATTAATTGTAGTTCTGCAGTTGAGGATTTTTGTTTCAATATTTCTTTGCTTCCTATGTTGTGGCTCCTGATTGTGAACGCAATCTCTGATACAGTCAATATACTGAGCTATATCTGAAGAGACACTTAAGATTGCAATATTGTACATTAGTTTCTGTCACAATGCTGCAGAAACCTCCTTTTGGTTTCACATGCAGACACTGTAAGGTGTGATGTAATTCTATGAACAAAGTATACTTGGGGCACACTCTCCGACTTCACCTCCAGCAGTCAGACATTGTAAGATTAACAATTCTCTACTGACGTTGTTTCACAGAGTCTTGATCTTATGCTTCAAGCTGTCGTCAGTTCTCTAATGAGTAAAATTCTTCTTCATCTGCATTGCATAGGCTTCAAGTTATTGCTAAACCCAATAATCATATTATGATTTATGCAGATAGGACTACCCTTGCACACGCAGTGAAGCTTACCTTCATATGCACAAGGATGTGTAGACAGTGGAACAGGAGGTAGCTCTTCTCTCCTTTCCTGCAGAAACCAGGAATATACTTCCGTTGCCCTCTGCACCAAAGGCCTCTCAACATTCTCACACCAGGCATCTAACAGATCGAGGACAGCCTCAGTGATGACTTCTGAGAGTACTTTATCACCTTCTCCAGGTTCCAGCTTCAGCATCAGGTATCTATTGAACGATATGATCTTCTCTAGCATTTTCCGTCTGTCAATATTGTATGACACCATTGTGTCCTGGATTATGGAGACCATCTTGAGGGCAACCTCATAGACTGTAGCATATGCATTTCTGAATATGTCAGTTGCTGTTTCCGAAAGTTCTTTGCCTTTCCAATCATTTTTGACGTTTTCTGGCCCTTGTTCTAGGATTGGCGCGAATGTTACTGTCTTCTGCTTGGTTGTGTTGACACGGAGCTGCTTCGATTCCCTCAGCATTTCATTGGCTTCCTTCATTTCTGACTCAAACCTGCTGCTGACCTTGAAATATGGTTGCTCCTTATGTGCAGTGGGGCTTGGGAGTGGCGAATTTTGCCTTGGTGATGCTTCCACGTATACCTCAGGTACACGCACTGATTCAACCGCTACAATTCACATGGAAAAACATGTATCACTCTTCATCATAACGAAACTATAATAGAATTGATATCTTAACTGAATTTAACTGGAGATGGGGCGGTGTTTTTCATTTTAATTAACAGATTGTTTGATGCATGTGATGTTCTGAGTTCTGACAGACATACAGGAATAGGGATGTCGAGCTGTGCTTGGGGATCCATGGTCTGCATCATGTTGTTCCTCCCTGCTGCTTCTGTCGTCTGCACTGGGTCCTGCCCTGGGTGTCCACATCATGTCCTCTGGCATAGGCTTCTTCTTGTGATGCAGCAGGTGCATCCATTTCTTGGCCTTGCTCTTTACCTTTCCAAGAACCGGCTTCTTCTGGCTGCCATTTGGGGTCCATGGTGACCCCAGTGGGCTCACAGGCGGTGCCCGTGGCGAAGGCCAATATCGTTGTTGCTCCTCCCATGCATCAAATGGATTTTGCCCTGCAAGGTTTAAGCCATCAGAGATGCTGAGGAGAATGTCAATCAGGTGAGCACCGAACATCCCTGCATGTGTACCTCCAGAAGAACAGTTTGAAACACATTGATCAAGCTACACATTTTCCAAGATCAAAATGCCATGAGAAATTATGGAACATGCAGGAATGATGAATTTTCAGAAGACAGGAACCAAGACAAACGAATCTTATACCGTTTTGGGCGAGGTGATCACCTCGTTTGGTGCTGATCCCGCGCTTCAGCTTTCTGATTTCGTTCATGATTGTGCAAGAATGGATCCAAATTCAAGAGCTTTGGGAGGAGCTGGCAAGGAAAGAAAATGGAGTTGCTTTGGGCCTATCCTAAAGTTGGCAACCCTGAGGGGCCATTTCTGAGTTATAATGGTGACAAGAGCTAAATTCTGGTGGGACGGTTACGTTTTGCCTCGCTATTCCTGGAGGGTGGTTGGTGGTTGGAGTGAGGCAATGCTTTTGTCATTTGTCACCCCCATTCTTGGAGCTATCCTATCCGGTCAGCTTAGGGGCGAGATCAGAGATCATAAACGGCGTCCATATCTTTCCTAAGAAGAGCCTTGAACATATCTCAAGCATGTGCAGGATGGTTTGATTTTTTGAGATGAATAGATATGAGTACATGAAATCTTTTGTAGACTACTACATTTGCAATGCTGGAATACTAGAAAATTAAAAAAGATGTCAAGAACGGGTTATCCATGACACCTTTTGTAGACTACATATGAAAGTCGGGAAAATTTGAGTTCTCAAAAATAACAAAAAAAAAAGAGCTGTCAAGAATGGGATTCGAACCCATGCCCTTTTCGGACCAGTACCTGAAACTGGCGCCTTAGACCAACTCGGCCATCTTGGCGCCTGTGGTACCATGTTATTGATATTCCATAAGATCAGTGATTACAGTTCCAGCAAGCTCGAAATAAATTTTAATTTTTATTCCAAAATTAGAATGACATTGTTCGAATAAACACCTTAAATCCACTCACAACTCTAAATTTCTTAGAATTATGTTTAACTAGCTCTAAGAAATCTTGAGGTGTGCCAAATGACTCATGAATCAGACGACACAAATACAACACGTTATCTCCTGAAAGTTTCTGTATGAAATCCATGATCCTTTCTGTATGAAATCCATGATCCGCTTGTATAATATGCACATCATAAACCATGAATCGCACAACAACCAGACACTGTGTTACTGCAAAAAAATGGTTACTGCTATTGGCTGTCAATCAATATTGCCTCAGGTGAATGTTTGTCTGTTCATAGATATCTAATAACAATAGGTGTTAGCGTCTCCATGTTAGCCGTCGCTACAAAAGACTCTACAACGAATAAACAATATTGTACCGATGAAACAAGTTTTCTCCATGCTCTCTGTAATCTGCCAAGCTGAAGGTTTGTCTCCCAAACATGCTGGAAGCTCCAAAGGAAGCAGCGCCACGCCACACATCAAAAAGAGGATCAGCCGCTCTGATAAGCTTCAGGGGTGCGAGGTAGGTCCGAAACTTCCGGATTCGACCCGAGAGACGATGCCAGGGAGCAGAGAGCACCCTCCAGTGACGAGGATGGATTGGCAAAGGCGCTCCTTGACAGACTTGTCCTCCATTAGCCTCCTAAGTGAGATGCTGACCATTTCATCGATGCCGGCCTGGTCGATTCCTATCATACCAGGCGGGAACAATATCTCGGGACAGCAGAACCGCTCGATCCCTATGGAAATTCTGTAATCTTCTTCGGTAAGAGACCAGGCTTTAGGAGGCTCAGGTGTCAGTTGAACAGCTTCAGTTTTGTTCACAAATGTAGGGTCCATCGCCTGCACATGGAAGCATCAAATGGATAATGACTATAGAAGAAACAATTGAGTAGTGAGATATGTAAGACAAAATGGCCCTCACATCTCACAAGAAGAATGCTTGACTGTGCGATCTTACCTGGTTCTTACAAGTGATCCGAGCAAGTTCTGATTCTTCATCATCGTTCCCATCATCGTTATCGTCGTTGTCTTTGCTCATCTTTCTATAGACTAACCAATCTTCATCTCTCATTCCAAATGTGTCCTCGCCTTTCCCCTGATCAAATGCAGCAGAAGTGAGCAGCCTCATCCTTTCTTTCTGAGCTGCATTAAGACGTTCCCCACAGCCTACACCACCAGATGAACTATGATTACCATTTGTCTGACCGCCATTGAGTTTCTGCCGCTTCCTCTGCTCAACCTTATCAGTAAGTTCCAAGTATCGGGCATGGAGCTCTTCAAGGTATAACTCTGGGTTCTCCCTGTATATTTGAGTGAAACAGATTATAAAAGCAGCAAATAGAGCTCCTGGGAAATATTTACGACAGAGAATAGTTTATCCCTATTAAAAGGGTGTAGATTTCATCGATATGTGATTGTTCAGGTAGGACACATGGTGCAGAAAAGGAACAGGATCTTTACCTTTGTAGTTGAAACCAGCAGAGCTCAGTGATGTGAGGCTGCTATAATAGTTAACAAAACATTGTTTGGTATTGCAAAATGCATGCTTGATCTTTAGATTTTTTTTATCAGCACAGAGAGCACAAGGACAGAAACTACCAAAAATGGCTCTAGAATAACTGATTTTTAAAACTAACACAGTACCTTGAAATTTAATAAAGGAAGACCGTAGCGCAAATAAACTAGGTATGAGAACCATACGAATGATAAACTTAAGACTGGAGATATTGCAACTCATGAGCGCCTCTCTTCTTCTCGCTTCTCCCTCAATGCTTCCTCCTCAGCACGTCTCTGTTTGGCACACATTCGGCCCTCTGTTGTGGTTTTGAGTAATATCTGTTTCTTCTTTTCTTTTAACTGGAAGTATACAAAAGTGACATAACAAAAGTAAATGGTTGAAACATGGGATATCTCTAAACTTGGTATAATATGTTTATGCTCACGTTATGCAGTTGCAAACAGACCCCAAAAGCACACAAGCAAAACAGCTTTGCTATAGATGATAAATGAACAAACACACACCTGATCTGGTGTCAACGTCTCATCAGGGACAGACACAAGTGGATACTTATCAACCCCTGAAGCATCTGCTTTCTCTTCGTTACCATTGGACTCGCCCTTTGCTTTCCTTAAGGATTGTGTTGCTTTCAAAATAGCAGATTTGATTTCCTGCTGGGAAAGATATCCAGATCTACCTAGAATGGCTGTTGCTTCATGTTCCTCAGCTCCATCAAGTTGCTCCATTAGTTCCTCCAAATAAGAAAGCTGCTTTTCCAGTTCTGCTATCTTCTGAGACCTTTTTGCAGCAGCCATGTCTCGCAAATGCTGACCAGCCTTTTCCTTCAAAGCTGCTTTTCTTGCAAGTTCTTCCTCAGATGGTGGTTCTTCTTTAGGTGGGGGAACCCATGGTAGCTGCCAATACCTAGTTTTTTCTTCAGCTTCTTCATTATTTTTTTTGAAGGAAACCAGTAGGAGAGGCAGCTTCCTCATTATTGTTCTGCAAAGTGGAGCAATCAACCCATGGTATTAAAAGAATGAGCTAATTATACAAGTATCATGCATACAATACAAAATCCTTGTGCATTCTATGGACAAACTGGAGTTGGATAATTCTAACATTGGTAAGAAAACAAACGATATATAAAAGTTTCTTACCTTAAATATCTGCAACTCTGGCATATAATCAAGAGCTACGTAACAGTGACCCTTCTTCAGCTCTTCAGCCTTTTCCCATGTGATGCTTGCACTATTCAGTATAAAATGGCAGAAATTAGACATGGATAGGAAAAAAATAGCATGAAGCACTTCAGAAATATGCTGCCGGCACCTACCTGTGATATGGATATTTTAGAGAGAGGAGTTGCCTCAGAAAATCAGTAATGTGAAACCCACCAACGTTGGTTCTGCAGCATGCCTCCAACACAGGTTGCCCCTTTAAAAACTGAATGCATATCCACAACGTGTTAATTGAAATACATATGTGTGCAAAAAAGAAGACTTTATTTCACAGAACCACTTTGTTTATTGATTATTTCAGGGACCATGGTCAACAAAAAACATATTGTAAACAACACATCAAAGGATAATTTAATTTGGAAAAGCAAGCTGAACCTCAAGCACATAGTACTCAAAAGATTAAGGAACACTTGTACTGAAATGGGTCTGGGAGCATCATAGAATTAGCTGAAAAAAGAACAGCATGCTGTGTCTAGAGATCAAGAAAAAACATACCGACTTCCAGACAATGTGATTCTACGAGCAAATAATCTAGTATGAGGAGGGTACTAACTCTTTTTAAAAAAATAAATTTATTTAGCATGTTATATTGTATTATATGTTACAGACATCCAACCAGAGTTACAGAATCAACAATATTTCCTTCTTCACGCATGCACTGCATTAATTTTCAGAACATCTGACAAGACAATGGAAATGAAATGCCAGAGGATTTGTATATTCAGAAAGTTAGAGAAAGGATTTGTATATTTGGAAAGTCAAAGGACACAAATTTACTGGAACAACATGGCATGTTCCATGTTCGCACGAAATGACCAGCCCATCTTCTCCACAATTTCCAAGTTTCTGATTATACTTGTAACTAAATGCATCGTTGATGCCAAAAGCTGAAACTCAGATAGGAAGAGACATCTTTAGCATTGCCATTCTTATGCTAAGATCACTGCTACAAAACTACCAGGTGCAATTGATAACAATGGCACATAAAGGTAACAGTAACATTACCAATGGATGGCACACCATATGTCTCAAAAAGTAGTTCTGACATTCTGGCTCGAGAAAATGATGGATTGCATTCACACTCTGCCATAAGAATTGGATGGTTCACCTGTCCAGCAGCATGAAACCAAACAATAGCTCATGTGGAAATCACAAAAAATCTGAGGTCAAATGGTACATACAAATATATAACTAAAGACCCATTAACACTTTGCCATTAGAACTATATGAAACTAATTTGAACATAAAACATACTGTTCAGGTATGCCAGATCTTCCTGGGTTATTTTTTACTGTCACCTACCAAACACTGGAAAGGAGGAGAAAATCACTAATGTAGATAATTGTCCATATCCGTCATATGTCTAATATAGATCTGTTTAAAATGCCACTCACTTGTCATTTAAGTTGCCTGTTCCAGAGGCTGAGACTAAGGTTGCCCAAAGCAACTCTGAAACCTCCATGGGGAAACTAGGCACTTTATTTTGTTCATAAAAACTTAATTCTGAAACCGAAATCAACTGACTATTTTAGAATCTCCCATGCTAAAATCTATTTCTACAGAACACTCCTCAGTCCCAATCATTACACACATTTACTGGTAAATAGAACTGTCATACATACATACCTCCAGGTTTCAACCTTTTTTATCCGACACAAACTATCTAATATTTACTAGTTTACTTATGCATCAAGTGTGAGGGAAAGCAAATCTCTCAAATCATGGAAACAGTAAATAAGTTAACTGCAATCAGAATGTATTCAGAAGACAGGTGGTGGTAGAGTGCAATTTACCTCTGAAGTGGCACCTAATCGATCAAAACCATAGTCAAGAATCTGCAATCCAGACAGTAATAATAACAGATCAAAAAAGGCTCAAAAAAGTGTTTGTTACAAAGCATTACAGCCTAGATTGAAAAATACCATCACTCTGAAATAAGCAATCGTGCGCTGCATTTTAAATCTGTGAATTATAAAGGCTATGTGAACGACGAAAGAGAATACCAATCGTTAGCTATAGAATGGAGCGTATAAGCAGCAAGTTTAAAGTAGACATTTTTAACCTAAGAGAAGATTTGCTTAATGTCAGTTGAGAGACAGTGCACAGCCACATGTCAGGCACACAGAGATTATCCTTAGATGTAGCATATGGTTGTTCTTGTTGGAGTGTGTGTGTATATATGCTACCCTCCTTAGGGTTGCTCAAAATATGAATCTTAGCATGGTATAGAGCTAGGTTTCTCCCTCTCTTTCTCCTCCCTCCCTCTCCTGTAGCCGCGCCGCCGCTGGCCATGGC
>KE373312.1:515345-527742 GCA_000418225.1 Zizania latifolia | reverse complement strand
GGCGGAGGGCAGCAGGCGGCAGAGGGCGACGGGCGCTAGAGGTCGGGGCGGCCTTCACACGGCGTCCGGCGACGGGAGCCTAGCGAGATCTGGACGGAGGGTTCCGGCTAGACGACGCCGGCTGGAGAAGCGACGGGCGACGCAAACGGGGAGAAGGCGCGAACAGGCTGGAGCACGTGGGAATGGCGCGTGGGCTGAAGATATGGGATGGGTTCTGTTCCCTAGATTTGGGGATGAGGAGAGAGAAATAGGGAATGAGATAGGGTAGGGGATGAGATAGGGAATCTGCTAGAGGGTGATTTTTTAGCAAATGCTCTAAATTTAACTATAGGGAAGCAGATAGGGTGTCTACTGAAGATGCTCTAATAAAAAGTATTACTCGTCATTAATAGAGTTTTCTATAATAGTGACCGTCTATACACATTTAGATTCTAAAAGTAAGTATCGAAAAGTCTTAACCGCATCGGAGAGAATCTTGTCCTGCCTCACATACGTGGGGTACGTGCTTCTAAAGTGCTTAGAATCTATATATTATTGAAGGCTTGCTGCCCAAGCTCCAGCGCGTGCTGTGCACTGGTAAAAGTGCCGGTTGCTCAGGTGGCATTGTTTCTCACGTGTCCCTAATCACGATCCTTTCATTTGTAAACTTTTCCTCGTTCGTGCAGTGCCCAGGCCGGTTGTTTAGTGGAAATCAAAATCACACGCACGTACTGATTCCGTGTGAGCTGAAGCACATTATGTCTTCCTCAGCACGTTCTCAATATATATATATATATAGCCTAGGAAAGAAATAAAACATTTCATAAAGATTATGGATGAAGTCATTCGATAAAACTGCCCTAGTAAGACCGTACCATCCATCTTCGCTAACATTAACAAAAATTGTCTCATTTATCTGCATAATCAAACACATAACGTGTATCTTTCTATCTCTGCGCCCTTTAATCAACTGGACTAAAAATGGTGACTTAAGATGTGTTTGTACATATTCTTTACCTTGATTCTAGAGAGAAACCGTAACAAACAGTCAAATTACGATCTGATTCTGCAATGAATCACTGTTACCTGATTCACCCATTTACGAAGGAAATTAGAATCACTTTAATTAATCAATTAGACTAAGGCCCGTTTGGATGGACTAAAACTAATAATTAGCTGACTAATAGTTAAAGCTAATTATTAGCTAGCTAATAGTTAGTTGGCTAAAAATTAGTTCATACCTGTTTGGATACTTTGGACTAATAGATGACTAAAGATAAATTTGTCCCTGGTACAATACTGTTGCTACAGTAATCGCAATACAATAGTTTTTTAAGGTCCATACAAATTTATAAACTGAAAAAAGGTATGGTGCATACAAATTTTATGATTTATCCAATGTATAAACATCCACTAATCACTCTCGTATAGCAAACAAAGTATTAGCAATGTTGTCATAGAAAACATTCATGTTTTGATCTTCATCACCTACAAGTGCATTTGTAGCCCTCCGTTGATATGAAGACGACTCCGAAAAAGACATGTAGCTTTCATCACGGTCACACATATCAAAGTTTGCATCAGCCATGTCACTCTCTCGAATAAAGTTGTGAAGGACCATACATGCAAGTATTATTTTACTTTACTTTCCATTAGATAACTTGGTAATAAGTCCAACAGAATCCTCCGTTTTACCTTCAAAACTCCAAATGAATGCTCAATGACATTCGAAGAGATGAGTGTATAAAATTGAATACCTCCTTTTTACATGTTGGTCTTGGGCCTTGTCGAAACTATGGAAAATAATACTTCGTACTCTTGTACGGTGCAAGATAACCATGACGGTTAGGGTAGCCCGAGTCAACAAGATAAAACTTTTCTAAAAACAACAATTATTAATGATAAGCACAAATATGCTTCTTTTGAATAACAATACACTAGTAAAACACTTGTGTGTTTACCTGGAGGTGGATGTGGATACTTGTTGCCATATTTACGTACTGAATCATTAAAAACTCTCATGTCATGTGCTGATCCTGGCCATGCCATGACAATAAATTTAAACCTCATGTCAAAGTCGCATATAGCCAACATATTCTAAGTGGAGTATCCACGACGACCCACATGTTGAAGGTCCTTCGAAGCTAGCACTACAACATATATATGTGTACCATCAATTGCTCCAATACAGTTATCAAAACATGGTAAAAACCGTGAAGATTATAATCTCTGGTGCACCGTAAAAAATTCAAGATCTCTTGACTTGATAATATCTGCTGATAGCATATACACACTATCTAAAACTTCTTGAAATTTCTGACTAATCGTCTCGGTTGACCTCTCGAAATAATTTTCCGCTTGTCTAATGGATTGAGCAGCACCAATTATCCACAAAAGTATGGCTAAAGACTCTACCGATGTCATCTTCTTTAATGACGTCAAGCCATTAGTCAACACTAATAAGTTATGTAGCCTTTCAAATAGTACCATACTCATCCTAAACATGTTGAAACAAGTTGTGGAATTCTGAAGAGTTCTTCTAACCCAATCATATCAGGACAGTTCAGGTTGTTTTGTCTTAGATTTGTTCATGAAAGAGTTGTAGTAGTGCGTACCAATCATGCATGTAATGGTACCATATCATTGCATTAGTGATGGACGGTATTTATCACCCGTCACTGATGATCGGCAGCATGATTATTAGTGATGGGCGGTCGCTACCGTCCATCACTAATGCTAGGATCTTTTAGTGACGGGTTACAATATGATTCGTCACTAATGGGGGTATCCCCCTTTAGTGATGGACCATATTACGACCCATCACTAATAATACAGTTTTTCTAACGGGTGTAAAATAGTCCGTTACTAAAAGTGTATTACTAACGCACATCATTTATCCGTCAGTAATGCTTAATCATTAAAGACTGTTTGTGTGGTAGTGTGTGATTTAGCAATTTTTATAATTTAGACATTTTATAAAACTTTTTTTCATGAATAATTTCCTCAAAAAACTTATTACGTGACTAGACCCAAATCTCAGTGCCTCGCGCTGAGGTTAACTAGCTCAGCATGACTCGATCAGCGCCAAGATTTAGCTGAATTTGGAATACTTATTATTCTATTCAAAGATGGTCATTGTAGTATAGTGATGAGTAGCTCCGCCTGTTACGTGGGTGTGACCCGGGTTCGATCCTTGGCGTATAGACAGTCGGTCGTAGATGTCTGAACATTATGCATGAAGAGAAACTAAGTTTATGCTTGGGGAGCCTTATTATAATACCTTGATACTTCAGCAGCTGAAAGCCCTCCAAACAGCGCCCAAATTCTCTGGATTTTAAAAATCTCTAAATACAACTACTCCGCCTCAATATACTAGCTAGTACAAGCTGACCACCCCTATGTTCTTCATATTTTGTGGAATTCTCTTAACACTGCTCCATAAAATTGAGCAAAAATTATTCGCTGTGCCACTGATGATTTTTTTAGTTATCATTATTATTATTATCAAAATTATAATATAATTGTTTTTTCCATTACAAAAGTATCTCACAAAGTGTTAAAATTAAAAAACATCTACATAAGCTAATACTCATCGTACAATTAGGACATTAATTACTCCAAGAGTATTTCAGATATTTTAATTTTTAACACACTCCTAGGACACTAGCTAGCTAGGCAATAAAAAGTAAACAAGATGATTACACACCATAGTCTCAACATGCAATGATGCAAACCAATCGGACTGATCGAGATGGTGGTGCTAGCTCTTAGCTTGAAGCTGCTGTGTGCGCCATGCATCACAATGCCGGACAACTAGATTGTAGCAGCCAACATGAAAATGTTTTTTTAAAAAGAAAATCTGATCGAGATGGTGCTCTTGAACAACTCTTCGTTGTTGTCAGGGTTTGAACCCGGGTCAACTGCGTGCATGACAGGCAGGATGCCCACCACTATACTGTACTTCAATGACCGTTTTTGCTTAGAATAATACGTAATCTGTTCATCTAAAGCAATAAACGTTTTTTAACCCTCCACTTTCCTATTTGAAAAAAGGAAGAGCAAGATGCATTGCGATTTCGTCTTCTCTGGACACACCTTTGCCTCACTATGACGCGGGACCGGAAAAGAAAGACTTTTCTTTTTCCGGCGGGCTTGATAGTAAAGCCAAATAAAGACGCCCCAAGACAAGGTACAATTATTGGGAAGAAGACACGATCAATAGAACCTAGTTGGATCTGGGCTGGGAAGCCTGGGATTGCGAGCCAAAACAGCAGCGCTATTCTATTCTACAGGTAGTATGAAAACGGTCCCTCCGGCGCATAAATGGTTGTGAGTTCATGTTTTCATCGCGTAGATATTCTAGCTGCTGCTGAATTAACCTGGATTCAATCGTTACTCTCTGAACTAGTCTGTACTTCGTCTTCCCCTCCTACAATCTGTGTGAGTGTGCGGTTAAGCTTCGGATGCTTCACCATGAAATAGATCGACTCAGTTCCCCTTCTTTTCTGGTGCACTTCGAGTTCCCTATACAAAGGAGCCCCATTTCTCTAGAGATGTTTCAGAAGGTAGCGCGCCTTATAGAGTTTCCTATCATTTGGTCTCGTAACAAATTAAAAGTTGCACCTGTTACTCGTCTTAGAGCCTTGAGCATTATACAAGGACGTGTTGTAGGAGTAACCCATTACCTTCTAGGTGGAATTGCCATAACATAGGTATTCTTCTTAGCGAGAATTATTGCAGTAGGATAGTGTCTAGGAGGATTTAAAAAACATTATGGAATTTCTTTACTATTTTGTATGTGGGTTTACATTCATTCCATTTAGGCCATTCCAATGCTCGCAAGCAAGCACGAAAAAGCTTATATATTTCTAAACGTAAACACCCAATACATCAAAACTCATTACCCACAGCGCCAGTCACATCGGCACTGAGTCCTTGAACTGCACTGGCACTGACCTTTGCCACCTCAGCTCTACGTCGGCAACGGAATGCTAGGTATGCATCAATGTTAGTGCTAATGCATATGGCACTAAGCTAGCTAGTCAACCTCAACGCCATCCTTATTGGCGTAAAGCTTCGGGTATAGTTTCAGAATAAGTTTTCCTAAGAGTCTATTTACGAAATTAAAAAAGTTTTATAAAATATTTAATTATAAAAATGGTTGGACTGTGATGGGTGACCACTTGTTGACTTTCCATTTAATGCCTAGGTTTGTGTAAGGGAACATGACAATGTCGCAACAACAAGATGTAAAAGAGCGATCTTGAAAATTCACACCAATTGATGGATCGAAATTCTGTTCTGGAATGACATTCGACCCTTTAACAAAACTCTATGCCCGCCGTGTGTGTCGAAGAAGCTTCGAGCGGAACATTGGTTTTCAAATTTCAAATTTCAAATTTTAAACTAACTGGTTACTGCTCGGTTTGGCTATGCGGTTTGGTGTTAGTAGCCGATCAATTAGCTATTTAGCTATGGTAACGTCGGTTTGCGTGATCGGAAATATAGAAAATAAAAGACCATAAATAATATGTAAAAATTCAGAAAAAAATAAAAAATATAATAAAAATGTACTAATATAAAGAAAATTTGTAATACAATGAAAAAAATACTTGGTATGATTTTTATTGTTTTTGGTTGAATTAAATGGTACATAACTTGACAATGGTACCCGAGGACTAGATTTGTGTAGGCGTATGGGGAAGACTGTAATCGAAATTCAATGGCTATCTCACGAATAACGAGAGACAAGAGATTTTAGACAGGTTCAGGCCTCCCGGAGAATAATAACCCTAATCCTGTGTGCTTGTATATGTGTTCGCTTGGAAAAACGTCCCCTGTAAAGGGTGCCCCCGATCCCTTTATATACTGTAGGGATTGGGGGTTACAGTTTAGGGTTTAAAACAGCCCATTTAATCCCATTAAATTGGTTTAAATCACCTGAGATCGTGGGCTTATGAATACAACGGTTATACGCTACATTAATATGACTGTTACGCCCTGGAGTTTATTACTATTAATGAGGGTGACCGACTGTTGAGCGAGGCCTCCGAGTCTTAGCGGTCGAGCATCCTTCTGAGTCCTGGTAGTCGGGCGTCCGTCTGAGTCCTGGTGGTCGGCACCCTTTCTAGGTCGTAATTAATGCTCTGTCCTTCCGACCCCGTCTTCTGTCCGATCACTATAAATATACTCGGAGAGTACCCCAGGTCGTATCCCCGACAAGTACGTAACTACAAATTTAATATTGTTATTTTTTGTGAAAAAATAAAAAAACCAAAAAAACTAGGCAATATCGGGCCAAGTCTACTTTTTTCTTCCTTTTCTTTTTATCGATCTTGTTGTCTCCAAAGCCATCTCAAATTTGAATATTTTTTGAAATAAAGTTTACTAAAAATCATTATAAATCTTCTTGTATAAATATTTATATGGACTTTTTAATTTTTTTCAAAAATTTTAAATTTAGATTTGAACCAAACTAACCGGCCGGTTAGTATTGTTATTTCTAGAACCGGCCAACAAAAATACTGTCCCCTTACGAAGTTTCGTCGAGCCGGTCAAGGTGCAGCACTTTTTCTAGCTTTGCGAAAGAAAGAAAAGTGAGGCCGGGCGCCAGCAGACAGCAGTGGCAACTACCGACGCCCGCTCTACGGTCTGCAGGCTGCACCACTGAGAGTCCAAGCGGGGTCATCAATCATAGTGTCTCTGCTCGAGCGACGGCGACGATGATGCAGGTGGGCAGCGACAGCCTCGAGCTAGGTGTAGACGACGTCGTCGATATGATGATGCAGGTCGGCAGCGCCAGCGTCGAGCTAGGCGTAGGCGACGTCGACGTCGAATTAGGGCAGGTCGCCGGCATCGATCAGTCCGGCTCCGCCACATCGCCGGGGCGGCAGCAGCGGCAGCAGCTCGCCAGGTCGCTCTGGGCAACGGGCTTCCTCACCCTCGTCACGTCTGCAGGTACATTCCTTCACAAACAAGATCATGCGGTGCTCTACGACATTACGCTCGCCTGCATCTTCGTCGCCGGAGTGATCGAGGTCTGGACCGCGTTCTGGGTGTCACAAGCCCACGATGACGGCGACGGCGGCGGCGGCCGGCCTTGTACATTCGGGAGGGCCGTTCTCTTAGCCTCCGTCATTCCCCTCGCCACTGTCGTCGGCTTGGGCGGCTACCCCCTCTTCAAAGTTGAAGTCGCCGTCAAAGCTCCACAGTGATCGACATCCTCCTGTTAATTATTGTGTATTTGTGTCAGCTGAAATTATATTACCATCGGTGATCGATCGGTCCATCAAATAATGGTTTGTACCTAGTTTATGCTCCAGCCTCCCCCGCGCGTTTTTGTAATTTCTTGGTGCTACTGCTTGTATTTCTCCTTTATAACAAATACAAGAGTTTTATTTGATTATATTCAACTGTTTTTTATTAAAACTCTATATTGTTTCTCTATTCAAACTCTACATGTTATAGTTTTTTATTCATGTTACTGTTTCTATTATAGTGTTTTCAAATTCATATTTCTCTGGTAAATAGGGACTCACCACGATCAAACTATGCATATTTTTGCTTGTTTTCTGCGATTAATGAAGTAATCTCTGCCCTCTAGATCTACTGTTTTAATAATATATATAAGGCAAATTTGGTGCAAAATTTGGTGCTTTTTGCCTTTCAGAATTTCAGATCGCTTGCTCTGTCGTGTCTGGGCTCATCGATCCTGTTCTTCTTAATTTAGCGGCTTCCATATATTTTTTCCAGCCTCAATAGATCATAATTGGATTTTTGAGTATTATCTCGAATTTTCAAGCGGCAGAATTTTTTTTGCACGCAATACGTATCATCCTATTTGACTATTTGAGCACGTACTCTCTCCTGTGACGATCTATGCAAAATTTGGAGGAACCCTAAGTACGACCTACAAGCTCACTATAGAATATAGATAGCTCACACAAGCAGCACAAAAGGGCCGGAGCTAATCTTGATATTTTGTATGTTAGTTAGTGGGTAAGTGAGTGGAGAAATGTGTGCATGCTCTATTTAAGTCATTATAATCAGTT
Source organism: Zizania latifolia (assembly GCA_000418225.1). Lineage (NCBI taxonomy): Eukaryota > Viridiplantae > Streptophyta > Magnoliopsida > Poales > Poaceae > Zizania > Zizania latifolia. Next base: position 519,712 of record KE373312.1, on the reverse strand, counting down.
TGTTTAGTGAGAGGAGAGAATACAAGAAAATGTAGATCCTGCGCTGAGTTCTTGTGACTGTTTTCTTCTCTGATGTGCTGACTGCTGACTGCTGAGGAAGATGAACAGTACCCGTGCTAGGTGAGAGATTGGATGCAACACATTCGACTAACGTCATCTCGCCGCCGGCAGGGCATATGAACTATGAAGAAACGGGCTATTAATTTCTAAGTAATATAAAGATGAATAACTACTCTAAATGTACAATATTGATGTTCCAATGTAATATGATTATATAGTTTAAAAGTTTTTATTAGTCAAACCGAGATTGTGGCAGCAGCAAAAATTGCCGAGGCAACTCATCGTCCGTGACCGCAGATGCATGCGTAAGCCGGAACAGTGTGTGTGAGTCTTCCTTCCACTAGTCGATTAGGTGAGTGGTGGTGGATCGAGATAAGATTGGAAGCTTAGCTTGCAGGAGATACGCCATTCTGCAAATTAAATCAAAACTGCAAAGTGCAAACTAATCCTTGTGCGTTGCTAATTAGTGTGTTCAGTGCGCGTGACCACAAGAAGCTCACTCTGTCATTCATTGCGCACTAAAAAAAAATTAAAGGTAGCTAAGAAGCTAACGAGGCAACGACTTCTTAGTTCGGACGTACTCCGTACGTCTTTCTATTATTCCTTTTTGATACTTTTTTACATGTTACGAACGAGTATGAAAAAACCTTTTTTCAAATAAACAAATGGCGTGTTGTTTGTAGAACCGGCAGACGAATGGTATAGGAAACTTACGGCCGGGGTGCTTTTCTCCTCCGTTGTGCTGATGGAACAACGAAAACCGCGCGGATACGGCCATGCAAGCAGCACTTCATTCTCTTTTAGGAAGCAAGAATTGTCCAGCGTTATTCATTGTGTGGGTGTTTTTATATCACGGTATTTTTCTGCATAAGAGTGCACTCCCCGACGCCAGTCACTCTGCACTCGATCACCGGCCGGCCAATAATGCTGGCTTCCACCGCCGTCGCCGCCACCGTTAGGCTACCTCATGCTTGGCACTCGTGGCGCCTATGCCCAGAGCATGCAATCCTCCAGCTAGGCGATGTCCAATTAGCGCAGGTCGCCGGCATTGATCAGTCAGATTAGCTGCAAACTCATCGAATTAGCTGCAAGATTTAGCCACATTAGTAGGCTAGCGCTGCATTTTAATTACAGTGCCAAAACTCATCCAAACGCAGATTCAGATTATGATAATCTAAAGATACTAAGTTGGTAGCTTTCGATTAGCGACCACTACGTACTGACGTGTAGCTGAAAAGCTGAAACCGATCGAGGTGTGCTGGTCCTACACGTAACACGTTAAAAAAACCCTCCCCTGTCGATGAAATCAGGTGATTGCGGGTGTTAGACTAGGCTAAGAAACGGAGTCTTAAAGTATTTACCGAGACGACACTAACAAATTAAAAAAGTCTGCGAAAGTGAGCTCGAGAAGTCCATTCTCGGCACGATCGATCCATCCTACCATAGTGCCTGGAGAACCAGGCTTGCTTAGCTTACCAAGAGAGCTGACTAATAAGCTAAGCACCAAGGATTTTTTCTAAGATGGGGGAGCTAGCCAGAAGATAGCCTATCTTGCTTCTAGAAGATACTATAGTGATCCACTGGAATACTAGAGGCAAAAGCCCGGAACGAGAAACGAGTAGAAGGAGGAACGACTGGAATGAGAGACGAGTGGAGATATAAGCCTAGAAATAAGGTTATATCTGACTAGAGGCATAAGTCTAGAACAAAGAATGAGTACAGGGAGAAATGACTGAACAAGTGGAGGCCACCCTATGGAAGGAGGGTTAAACCCCGATTAGAGGCAAAGCAATTCGTAGGTCCAGTTCATATATCTAGAATCTGATGATGGAAATGAAATAATATATAAAAGTGAGTGAACACATCTCAATTTCATTTTCTTCTAAAGAGAATTGTTTTTCTTTAAAATCAAACTTTCATTTATGAGTTTTACCTATAAACAGAGCAGCACCCTACTCATTATAAACAGGTATCTGAAAAATAAAAAACGACTTTCCCAACATATTATCTATCATATGTTTTACGTGATCACCGTGAAACTCTGACTATATGAGAGATAATATGTAAAATCAAACTGATATGAACTAACAAGTAGACTACATGTTGGATTATAAGTACATTATATTAGACTAAAGGGTAGTATATGTGAATAATAGCTGATTTTTTTAGAATGTGCATCTGCACCCACGAAATACCTTGTCTTGGCATCAGTTAACAACTTAACATGAAAATTTTTTACAGTTGCCCATTTTATTTGTGTAAAACTTGTATTTACCCCTTAGTAAAACTTAACTGTTAAGCTTATACATCTGCCTGAAAAATATACAGAGATTTGCAGAGTACATCAGTCTGTCTAGCTCTTATTGTCAAGCTAGCTTTCTGATCCCATCAAGGCTGCACAATTCATTAACACAAAATGCACAATGTATATTTTGCTAGTCATCCATAAAGTTTCGTGTCAAGATCTTACATACATCATGTTAAGTCAGTTTAATCACAACAAATGCCAAGATCTTATATACATCATGAACTTTAAAGCTAGCAAAATAGTGTCATTGTAACTACGTTGAAAAAGTGCTGCTGCTTGTCTATCACGAGAAAAGGCAGAAGATGCAAAAGCTCCTCCTATATACGAACCAGTTTTTTTATTCCTGGACAATCACAACTCACAAGCCCGATTTGTTGTGCTTTAGCCGCCTTGTCGGGATCCAAATTCCGTGTTGCAGCTGCATTATATTGGTGTTGAAGGTCATTCTATAGCCCGAGTTAAAACTTAAGTAGACACTAAAGATAAACCTACAAAAGCTGCAATTAATAAACCCGGCCTGCAGTTTTTCAACACAATATAATATCTATCCACTGAGGAAAAAAGAAACCAACAATCCTAATTATATTCCTAATACTTGTTCATCGCTCATTTTCACGTGATATCAATACACAGTGAATTTTTGCTATGTGTTAATGGTTTCATATCAGAGTTTTGTTTAATTATTGAGTTTTTGGAGGAATTTTCCTTCCACACAAAGCGAGTGTTGAACAGATTTTTAGCACATTGCTTATATATACACAGTTGTGTACCATAAAGTTTTTATTCTTTAGAATGTATATATCATATATTTTTGATCTATATTTTTCTCAAATTTTTAACTAATAATTAAGATAAAAATATTTAGGTTTATTGTTATACATGTTAACTAAGTCAGATTCTATTTAAAAAATACTTGCATATGTTATTATCTTAATAATCGTTGATGATACATAGTAAAAACTTATATATCTTGTATTTTGAAACAAATGTGGTATAAAAATGAATTAAAAAACTATAACATCATCATTTTAATGAGAGTTACATAGGAAACCGGAAGCCGGAAGGTGTCTAAATATAAGATAAGAATAAAATTAATAAGTGGTGGCTAGAAGGACAAGTATTACTCTTCAATCTCCTGTATATTGTCTTGTATTATGAGACAAGAACCTATAATTAGCTTTTTGGGAAATTTCCAAACGAAGGAGAGTGGACGTCCTTTCGGCAACAGTTCAACTCGGAATCTTGACTAAAAGTAGGGATGTATTTAGATCGCATAGGGATAGAATTGAATCAGGATATCACTATTTATCTTATTTTATTTCAGATTTAAATACGGATATGGATATTTTTTAATATGAATATAAAACGAATAGTTTGAATTCGAATCCGGATCCAGATGTTTACTGAGTTTAACTTGAAATGAATATAAAAATGAAAAGTGTGAAATCCATCTATATTTTAATTGATCAAATTCGATTAATAAACAAAAAATTTATGAATGGTACATATAAACATGCACCACAAATATAATCAATTAAAATTTTGTGAATTGAACATAATCAATCAACCAACCAAATATTTTCACTTTAGCAACATAATAGAAACATATACAGTAGTTGTTTTTTTTCTACACTTCAATAATGTATGTTTAAAGCAACAACAATATACAATGCCAAACACTTAAATTATGTACATATGCTCTATTGCTTGTATGACCATGATACGTATAAATAAAACTATTTTTCACAACTACTTCAAGAATTTATTCAAATTCAAATCAATTTTTTGTAAATAAACAATGATTTAGTCATCCTACTATCTTGTACTGCTAGAAAACCCCACTAATTTAAGTATTTTATAATTACATAATAAATAAATAAACCACATATATTAATGTGGTGATATCATGTTATCATGAGTCCCTAATAGTCTGATCTATGTGAAATTCTAAAATAGATATAGATGTATCAATTTTCATATCCATATTCAACAGAAATTC
>KE373312.1:372305-385545 GCA_000418225.1 Zizania latifolia | reverse complement strand
AATTGAATAAATAATTATTAAATTTGCATCATAATTTAATATGTATATACTAAATAATAATTTAATATGTATATACTAAATAATATGATAAATCTTAAATTAAAGACGAATCTCAAAACATAGCATCATCTAAATAGGCGAACAACAAAACGCTGAGTTATTTATTTACTGGCTGCTGGGAAAAAAAGAAAAAATAGCTAAATTATTGCGCCAACGTGGGATCGAAACCAGCGCCTCACAATTAAACAACACCGCCTCATTCGCTGAGCCATGAAACAATTTGTGAAATATCAGATCCGAATACTACTTGTTCAATTTCCTGGAGCGCAGGGTATGCCTTGGCTCAACCGGCATACCCTGTAGCTCCGCCACTGTTAGATAGCTGTCAAAATCATGCAAACTTCAGAAACGATATATATATAAATTAATTAGTTACGTTTTTAGTCGACAAACTCGAGTACGTCGCAGTGTACTAGTGTCTAGTAGTGTTATTAATTAGTTAAAGTTATTTATACGAGTAAGAATAATTTGTCTTTGTATGAATTAGGGCATATTTAGATCGACAAAGACTAATAGATTGTTGGCTAAAAGTTAGAACTAATTGTTAGCTAAAATTAGTTCATACTTGTTTGGATGTTTTGGTTTAATAGATAGCTAATTTCAATTTTTCCTTTTCTACAGTCCTTGTGCTACATATAGGAGCGAGAGCAATAGAGTCAAAAGTTTGGTATTAACTCAAATTAGTCTAGTTTTATGGACTAATAGCCAGGCAAGAGCTAACAATTAACCCATTCTTATTAGCTATGCTGTTTGAATCAACTAATTATAGCTAATTGTTAGTCATGTAAATTGAATATGGCCTTAGGGTCTGTTTGTTTTAGTTTAGGATTATAACAATCCAGTTTATAGAAAAAAGTTGAGCTAGACCAGCTTAATGAATTGTTATAATCTGCACTCCAGATTATAATAAACTTATAAAAATAAACTAAATTATTATAATCCTAAGCTAAAATAAACGTGTCCTAAGTCACTTAGCGTGGTTCGGTCCGCTGCTAATCGCGCGCAATCACCCGCCAAGTGTCCAACAGCCATCGTAAAATATTATTCGTTTCTTATAAAATATTGTTTGAAACCGAGAACAGAAAGTGACGGTTTCCAAAGCAGCCACTACCATCAGATGAACTGCTGTGCAGGTGCAGCACCGATCATATCTTCCCAAAGCTTTTGAGCTCTCTGTTCCAACCTACTACCTTTCGAGGCCAATCCAGCCAACACATAGCCGAAAAGGGGAGTACACAGTTCACGATACAGCACGAGCTTGAGCTTGGACAGAAAGGGGCAGGTTTTTGGCAGACGGAAGCATGGCAGGACAGAGTACTTGAATACACCAGTTGCTATCGAAAAGTACCAATTTGTATATGCTTCAGTTTCGCCGGATCCGGTCAGAAAGATACACTTGCGCCGCCACTCTTGCCGGCTTCTTTGTTAACGTGTTACACGTCAGTGGTCTTTAAGATTTTATTTTATTTTTCGTCACAAAAATATTTTCCTTGTATTTTTACAAAAATGAAATAGAACGGCCAGCAGGAGGTTAGTCATTGACTAGCTCCTTTTCTCTGTTGTTAACTTACCTTAACAATTGCATCTGTCACAAAATTATGAAATAGCTATCCATTTGTGTTAACAGTTATTTAGTTTTGATCACTTAACTGTAAACATGTCTAAAACAGAAAGAGGCAGAAATTTGTTAGTAGTGTACTACAGTATGGCGGGGAAGAGGATGATGAAATTGAGCTGCTCTTTAAGGGTGGGATTTGGGAATAAAATACTGCGAAGATTTGACTATTTGAGTGGACCGGCGACCAGGCAGAGACAAGTGAAGTGAACGCTGCTCGCGGGCAAGCGGCAGCCAATGTCAACAGCAAAAAAACCCGTAAATTTTATGATTTATTGCGGCCGGAGAAAATATATGGAAGCCGCTGAGTTTAGAAGAACACGTTCGACATATAACCTATATGCTGGCTAGATTAAACTGGGAGCACCATGAAACCAGTCTCAGTTTTATGCATCCGATCGATGAGCCCAGACAGAGCAAGCAATCTGAAATTCTGAAAGCCAAAAGAGCACAAGATTTTGCACCTCATTTGTCAGAAATACTGCCATTCGCTTCTCTAATCAGTATACTCCTAGCAAAGTTGAAATTTAACTAGTAGTAGTCATATACTTCGTTGCAAAAGAAGAGAAACAATATAGAGTTTTAATAGAAAAATAACTGAATCAAATAAAACACTTTATTTGCTATAAAGGAGAAATACAAGTAGCGCCAAGAAATTACAAGAACAGAGAGGCTCGAGCACAAATTACGTACAAACCTCAGCGATGTATTAGAATTTCAGCTGACACGAGTACACAACAATTAACAGTAGAATGTCGAACCGTATGGAGCTTTAGCTTCAGCCTTCTGGAATTTGCTAACCTTCTGGAATTTGCATCATCTTGATGAATATTACTACGTGAAGCTGACTGTGATTGGTGACCACTTGTTGCCTAAAAATTCGTCGCCTTTTTGTTTCAATTTCCACGGTTCCGTTTTTTTATGAAGGCTAGTAGTATATAGGGATCCGCCCCGATCCGAGATCCCACCCGTCACAACGTTCCCCCCTCTCTCTCCACAGCGCCTTGGGCCTGCCCGCCTTGGCTACAGCGGCTCTCGGGAAAGGAAACAAGGGCGACGATGATGCCGGTCCGCAGCGGCAGCCTCGGCCCAGGCAATGTCAAATCGGCGCAGGTCGTCGCCGGCAATCACCAGGTCGGCTCTGACACATCCCCGGAGCAGCAGCAGCTCGCCGAGTGGCTTTGGAAAATGGCCACGTTTAGGCAAATGTTAAACTATATAGAGAGAGGAATAATAAATTATGTTTTGTATTATATGAGCTTCAAGATCAGTATATATAGGAGTACATGAGCAGAGATAAGATAGGTAATTTACATATAATTAATGACTAAATATAATCCATTCCTATCTAATATCATCACTATTACTATATATTCGAACTTACCATATACACACATACCATATACACTAACATCCCCACAGTTCAAGCGTGAGCAAAACGGACGCTTAGACTGAAGAAGATACTGATAAGAGTGCTCAATGATGATAGCCTTTTATGCCATAGTCGAGGTAGTCAAAAGACGATGGACCCGAAGAACCTATGGTCGAGGTAGCTACGTAAGGTAGCCGTGGTCGATGTAGCCGAAGAAGTTAGGGTGCCGATGACGAGGTAACCTAAAGACGCGGACGCATAGAGCGGCATCATAAAATGGTCACGCACGCGGAATGGTGCCGGCGAACGAAGATTAGACGAAGACAGTGACGTGATCGTTGCAGTCGTTGAGGAAGAAGACGCTGAAGAGCCGATGCTATCGAAGCCATCGAGAACGAGACATCACATTGGCTTTGCTAGACCCAAGAACGAATCGAGATAAACGCAGACAACAGTGTTGCCAATTCCATATGAGCGAGGTAAGGAACCATCATGAACCTTGTGCCATTGTCGAAGGGGATCAACAGAGAAGGCCTTCGAAACGATCGTGGCGCAAAGTGGCGTAGACAGAGAAGGGCCGATGCAGCTCGCTGTTGTCGGAGAAGACAGGAGTAGTCGAGGAAGATACGATGATGCTGGTGACATGATGTAGTGGACGAAGACGAATAAAGCCGAGGCAGAGGTTGCTGGATCAATGGCCTGGAGCGGCGACAGTGGCAGCGCAAGAAAGACACGGCGGTGAAGAAGAACCCAAGTGACTGACGATGATCGAAACGGCGGTGAAGACGATGAGAGCGACGACATTGTGGTCTGAGAAGGTGACGCAAGATAGATCATATCGATGCAGCCATTGAAGATCCATAAGTAACAATACTGTGGCCCGAGGAGGCGACACAATGGTGACCCAAAGCTTGATGGCGAGACGTGCGTAGTCAAAGAAAATCTATCCCAAAGAGATCAGCGCTCACTCAGGTGATCAAGCCAAATATACACATGATAACTAGAGTGGAATCAGCGATGCACAAAGGTCTACAATCGACGGTGGACAACGCAAACTGATCGAAAAAAAATAGTGAACTAGACATGGAAAAAATCCAAGCCAGTTGCTTTTTTCCTTTATTTTATGTTGACGTGAGGCGCCAAGAGGAGGGGCGCGCTAGCCAGCTGCCCTACCCAGGCCACACGGGTTTGAGCAGGCCATGCAAGGGAGAGGCGCGCTGGCCTAGCTGCCCTAGCCAGGCCACGCAAGACACCAGGCGGGAAGGTAGAAGCCCAAGTGAGGGAATTGGGCCGATGCACTCGGCCCAGGCGGTGCTAGACTGGCGCAGGGGACGCAGGGGAAGAAGCCGCGTGGAAGTTCTGCATCGCCAGAGAAGGAGGAGCGTTGGAGGGCACGGTTGCCATTCCCGTGGGACGAGGCCGGCGGTGACCCGATGTCGCACGCGGAGGCCGACGGACGGGTCAGCGACACGGATGGACCGGCGGCGCGGGAAGAAATCGACGGTGGCCTTGTGGTGAATCGGCGTCGACGCGCTTGCACGCTAGATCTAGCCGGCCTAGAGGGAGAGAAGATCGGTGGCTCAGGGAAAGGCCAGCGGGCAGGCTAGCTTACCGATCTGGGTCCAGGAGGAAAGCTAGCACGGGGCATGGCTGCTTCCGGTCATTGACGCCCTCCTGGATCGGCGGCACGACGCGGTAGAACACGCGCCGCTGAACCCAGAGATCGACGGTTGCGCATGCACGGGAAGTGGCTGGCACGTACGCCGGTGCTGCAAGGGCGAATGTCAACGAAAAACTAGCCAGATGTAGATGATCGTCTCCAGGAGAACAAGATCCACTCCCGGGGGCGAGCGGTGGTGGAAGCGTGAGCGATGTGACTAGATCACCCACTTGGACACTATGTTAAATTGTAGAGAGAGGAATAATAGACTGTATATTGTATTGTATTGAGTCTCGGGATCGATATATATAGAAGTACATGAGTGGAGATAAGATAAGTTATTTACATATAAAGAATGACTAAATATAACCTAATTCTACATAATATCGTTAATATTACTATGTACTTGAACCTATCATATACACACATACCATATACTCTAATAGTAAATTCCATCTCAATCAGCTAGCTCATGGGGTGCTCTTCGACCACGGGCTTGCCTACTACCTTGTGTTTAACTTCATATACCTCGTCGGATTGGTCGAGGTCTGCATCGCGCTCTTGGTGGCACAACCCCACGCTGACGGCTGCCTTCTTGCATTCGGGAGTGTCCTTCTCTAGATCTCCATCGTTTCTCTCGCCCTTTTCATCTTCGATCCTCTTGCATGGCTGAAGTCATCCTAGTATATCCGGTGATCGATTAGTTCTTAAATATAATAAAGGTTTCCAGCCACCGCCGTGCTTGTAATTTTTTGTGTTACATGTGGTTTGTCTATCAAAACTCGTTTTTCTTTCTCTATTCAAACTCTCTATATATGTTTTGAGCTTGGGTAGCAATTGGTCAACTTTTTCTAAAAAAAACAAACAGAAAAGCGTACGACGACATGGCAGAAGAGGGTCGAGCCGATCCAAATCGGCATGTGTTCTCAAAACCGCGTTAGCTTGGTGTGACTGTGAGAGTGATGTTTCAATTGTTTCCTGGGTTCAGTCGTTCAGATAAGAAAAGGCGGCGGTTCAAAAAGATATTGCCAGCCTTTGTGGTGAAAACACATGAGACATAATATGTAAAAAATCGATTTCTTTATTTCTTTGATATTTGTTTATAATAAGGAGGTTGCTATTTTATTTATAGACAAAACCTTAAAAATCTAATACCAAAAGAAACAATTCTCTTCATAAAGAAATGAAATTAAAATTTATTCACTCACTTTTATATAATATTTCTATTTCTAGATGTTATTATTTATAGACAAATGTAGCTTTGATATCGTGTTACCTGTAGGACCAGCAAATCTCCATCGGTCTGGTGTCTGAATAGTGAATACACCAGTTGCTATCGAAAAGTACCAACCTGTTACACGTCAGTGGTTCCTGGCTTCTGCTAATGAAAGACCGGTTTGGTTCAAATTTGAATTTGAATTTGAAAATTTTGGATAAATTCCTATAAATACTAGGTGATTTATAATGATTTTTAGTTAATTTTGTTTTAAAATATTTAAATTTAAGATGTTTTGGAGTACAATAAAAAGGAAAAAGGTGGGCCTAGCCTAATATCTATTATATCTGTTTTAAAATATAAGTCATTCTGATATTTTTTAGATTTATCCGTAGCTCAATGAATCTAGATATTATATATGTCTAGATTTATTGATCTACGGATGAATCTAAAAAAGACTAAAATGACTTACATTCTAAAACGGAGGTAATACTTGTTTATAGTAATAAAAAAATTTATAGTAAGTTGCTGCAAAAGTAATGATTGGAGATAAAATATCTCGGTATAAGTTGCTTCAGTTTCGCCGGGTCCGGTCAGAAAGATACACTTGCGCCGCCACTCTTGCCGGCTTCTTTGTTAACGTGTTACACGTCAGTGGTCTTTAAGATTTTATTTTATTTTTCGTTACAAAAATATTTTCCTTGTATTTTTATAAAAATGAAATAGAACGGCCAGCAGATTAGTCATTGACTAGCTCCTTTTCTCTGTTGTTAACTTACTTTAGCAATCGCATCTGTCACAAAATTATAAAATAGCTATGCATTTGTGTTAACAGTTATTTAGTTTTGATCACTTAACTGTAAACATGTCTACAATAGAAAGAGGTAGAAATTTATTACTCCTTCTGTCTCATAATATTATAACCTAGAAACTAGTCTCATAATATTATAACCTAAAAATAGATTTGATATTTTATAGTACGATAAATCTATACAATATATTAGGATATAATATTATAGGATGAACGAAGGAGGAAGGAGGAGTGTATTGCAGTATGACTTATCAGGCCGAAGAAGTGGAAGAGGATGATGAAATTGAGGTGCTCTTTAAGGTGGGATTTGGGAATAAAATATTGTGAAGATTTGACTATTTGAGTGGACCGGCGACCAAGCAGATACATGCGATCGAACGGTGCTTGCGTGGAAGCGGCAGCTGTCAACAGCAACGCGCCGGCGCCCCCTGGCCCCTGCGCCGACGGATGACTGCGCTCTGCTCTGCGGCCAGCGCCGCTGCGTCACCAGGCACCAGGCGTCGACGCGCCGCCAGGCGCCACCGCGCGTCCGTCATCCGCGCCTCCCTTTGCCCCTGCAAGCTGCGTGTGCTTGCGTCCCTCGGTGGCTCGGGCAGTGCTCGGCCCTCGGTGCTCTCTGGATTCCGGTATAACGCTCACAAGCCTCACATTTACATTTGCTCCCTGCTTGCTCTTATTGATGTAGATTATAGACATACTGATATACAGTACTGTTAAATATTGTTTCTAGCTTTGATGTAGATTATAGACATACAGTACTGTTGAATATTGTTTATTGGTTTATTGTTTCTTAGGATCTTAGGTTAACAATATGAAAAAAGAAATATTACTTACCTACTATTCAAGTTCAAGCAATCCAAACACGAATAGTATGGCAGCTAATGAGAATGCAAATAATCAAACTGATGATAGCAATAACGAACCAAACAGATATATTCAGTTTTAGGGATATTATCAGTGATCCAGAAATCGTAAATCAACTGATAGGTATACTTCTAAAATTACGACTGAACCCTTTAAACTCAGCCCACTTACATTTTTTGTCTGGATATGCCACTGGTCCACATGACCACATGTGTAGTAGAATAAAATAGCACTGACGTGATCTAGGCGAACCAGATGGAGGACACGCCTAATCTAGTTCTTAGTACTGTAATATAGCAACATAAAATTAGATTTGACATTTTATAACACAACAGATCTAAAAAATATAACTATTTAGATTCGTTGTACTATAAAATATTTAGTTCTAGTTTGCTATATTATGAGACGGAGGGAGGAGTGAGTAAATCAAATTTAAAATTGTATCACGTCTATGGATGGAATGATTTTTATTAGCTAATCATTTATAATTATAAAAATTTATAGTAATTTGCTGCAAAATTAGTGATTGGGGATAAAATATCTTCGTATACTGATATATGGTAAATCAAGATCGAGATGATACTTTTCAGTAGTATTTTTCTTAGTTTTCCTTGATTTTGAGGTTTTCTTGTATTTTCCTAAAAAAAAACCTTTCCTTGTATTTTTATAAAAATGAAATAGAACGGCTAATGTGAATGGGAAAAGGGAAAGGAGATTAGATGAGAGAAGCACCCCGGAAGCTTCCTATACCATATTACCATCCGCTTCTGGACGATTGGGCTCCTCTACGCTTCTTGACTTATCCACTGAACGAATGTACTCCGCACTAGCCGGAGCGGTGACATCGCGACGAGGCCAGATTGGTCTGAGTTGTGACGGCGTACTGGAACGTAGGAAAGAGGAGAAATGATGGAAATAGTATGAATCGAATTTTGTTAACGGATCTATAGTAATAACGGAATCGATATATGTATGTGATATTTTTATAAACCAGACAAATAACAGTGGTATGTATTGAATTTTCTTAATAAACAATGCATGTCCGTATGGCGTCTGTGCACGTACGCCGGCGCGCCGTCGATGCCGCCGCCTGCCGTGTACTCTTCAATTAATGCTAACCGTTGCCAATATTGCTGGATTTTATCAACTTACACCAACGTTTATCAAACTATTGGTTAACCGATTACTAATATCTGTCTCGTGTGAATTGCGACTCCATCGCCATGTCATTGGGCAGCCGTGATTGTTGAGCGTGTGAATCGATCTGAAAATTTTAACTACATCTGTACATTTTATTGAGGCATCTGCGTGAGCTTGCACAAGGAGCTTACTTTTGTTAGAGATGAAAGTAAATAGGAAATAAAATTTATGGGGCATGGCCTAAATCCTCTCCCGTGAGACCTTATCCCAGATGCTGCCACGTGAAAAAGGTGGGATATCGATGAAGTGGATGAAGCAAGGTGGAGAGGCCGGAGCGTGGCGTGTGGCCGGCGGCGTGGAGCGGAGCAGCGTCGCGGCGGCGGAGACGGGGCCACAGGGAGGCTGGAGCGCGGCGGGTGAAACAGCTGCCGGAGCACCTAGATCTGCGAGGTGACGCACCTCCACGCGCGGCCTCGCGCACACGCTGCCGGTGCTGGACCTATGCCAGCCGCGGCCTCCCGTCACCGCCGCGACGCTGCTCCGTCCCACGCCAGACCCGCTCCGGCCACACGTCGCCCCGCTCTGGCCTCCCCGCCTCGCTCTATCTAGCTCCGTCGATGTCCTAGTTCTACCACGTGGCAGGGTCTCGTGGGAGAGGATTTGAGCCCTGCCATATAGAATTTATTTCCAAGTAAATATTAAACATCGAGTAAATCAAGCCTCTCTATATTCCAGTCACGGTGTCTCTCCGTGTACTTGCACAAGGATTAATTTTGAACATAAGCATTGCATTCACAAAAACTTCGTATTAATTGTACTGTAAATGTTGTTACGTAAACATCGAGTACATTATTCCTACAAACATTAAACTATATTAAATGTGAATCCTCATGTCTTAGTTAGTTTATATTCATTTTGATAGCTTTGTAAGTAGTATTTTTCTTAGTTTTCCCTGATTTTAAGGTTTTCTTGTATTTTCGTCGCAAAAAACTTTTCCTTGTATTTTTATAAAAATGAAATAGAACGGCCACTGTGAATAGCAAAAATGAAGGGATATATTATATTAAAGGAGAGAAGCACCCCGGAAGCTTCCTATACCATACATCGGTCATTTTTATACTTATTTGCAAACAGCACGCCATTTTCTTATTTGCAGAAAGGTAAAAATTTTTATACTTATCCGTGTAAAAAACTATCAAAAAAGAACAACAGAAAAACCTAATATATCATTTTAAATTGCTATCGGGAGATACATACATGGCGACAGTGGTAAAAGCCTCCATCTTCTCGTTTTAAATCAAATCACACGAAAGCTTGGCGGATGATTTCCTAGGATCCGGTTTTGTTTAAAACTAAGTTCTAAAATCTAAAATTTACTAAAGCCGAAGCCAAAAAGTCTAGCCTAACCTTAGTACGGTAAAATAATACGCAAGAAATACTGAAAAAGATAAAAATTTAAATTTTCAAACAAATGTTATATACAAAGATTAAAAAATTAGACAAGATTAAATAATTGGAAGGACAAGTACATGGTTAAGGGGAGGGGGCGTCCGGCCGCGCCGTGGCCACCCATTGCCGCGGCTCCGTTTTACTTGCGAAACGCAAATCAAACGCAGCGAAGCACCCTGGAAGATTCTAGAAATACACACCATCTGCTTATTTGAAAAATAATAATTTTCAAGTAATTTTTTTAATATTTATTCATGTAACAAAAACTTTCAAGAAAGAACAACACAAAAAAACTGATGCTATAGTATTTTTACTACCTTCACTTGACTTTGTATGCTAGATTTACAGAGAGATCAGATATGTATGTCAGATTTTCAAAGAGATGTATGGCAGATTTACAAAGAGATTATATTGTTAGAATTTGACAGGGCAATTTGGTATGTCCGGTGAAAGCCCATACTGATCGAGTGATTATACTATATCTCCAAGTTGGGAAGTGTTGTTACCAATTATGTGGCACATTGTTTCTGACCTTCTGTTCTCTGGTAAATGTAGCATCACTGGCATATTGAAGTTTCTTTGTCTGTGCATGAGTGCATCACTAATCACTATTTGTATGCAGCATTTCGAGTATGGGCTTATGACATTTATTGGCTTGTCATGTAACCAGAAGAGGAGACCTGGCATAGGAAAAAAATTATATCCAACCTTTTGTTTGGAGGAATTTTGTAGGGTTTGTGGAAATTGAATTAATTTCTGTGAAAAAATTATAAAATTCTATAAAATCGATTTGGGAATTCATTTGCGGCACAGATACGATCGATTAGCCGGACCGCGGGGATTTGGCCGCCTGATAAATTGGAAAAGTCGTTGGCACTATTTTAGTTCAGGAACATGGAATCGCCGCTTGACAAATTGGAAAAGTCGTTGTTGAAAGCGATTTTAAGAGCAAATATACAAGTTAATTCTATTTAATATCACAATAATGATAACACAATTCATCATATAGCATGATGGCATACACATAAGTTTATTGAAAAATAAAACTTCCGAAACAGTAAGCAAGAGTATAAACCATATATTCAGCGTATCACTCAGGTTAATTTAATAGATATATGCTCCGTGTTGGGCTGCTGAATGATACAATTTTAGCCGTCTCAATGCTAGATGTTAGACTGCTAGAGAGCTAGTCTCTTATCTTCACAACACCAGGTGTGCATGGAATCGAATCTGTATATTACTATTTACTATATTTTATTTTGAATTCGAATATAAATACGGATATTCTTGAATACGAATATAAAATAGATAGTTGGAATTTGAATCCACATCCGAATGTTTACTAATTTCAACTTGAAATGAATATTAGAAATAAAAAGTGTGAAATCTGTCTAGATTTTAATTGGTTTGATCAATCAACAAAAATGCGACATAATATAAATATGTGTGGCGGTTGTTTATAAGGAAGGCACTTCTTCTTGTCCTAACATGGAGAAAAATTAAAAGCAAGCAACAGTGCTTGAATCCTAATCAAAAGGCACACGTCTGTATCAGTGTAGTAAACAAAATCATTATATTTTTCTACGTGCCGCGCGTCTCTCCCGATTCGCCTGTTTGTTGACCATTACATCCGCTGGCCAAATTACCAGAAAATCGGAGCAGTTTTGCAATACCCACAGGTTTGCTGGACGGTTGGACTTTCAGACAGTTACGGAAGTAGCGAATAGCAAAAAATAGAGTGATACCAACACTAAGATTTATTGTTAAATTTAGAAAGATACAAATATAATCAATTTAAGATATTAAACACTAATTTATTATTTAAGAGGCAGCTTTTAAACCACGTGGCTTCGCCTTCGTCTTGTTTCTGTGCTCCGATGCTCTCTAGTTCTAACAAATTTAAATTTAGATATTATATTATTTTTCTGCTGTTCTTTTTCTGACAATTTTTTCTTTTATTCCACTAACAATAAAATTTACCTAAAGATTATTCTTCGTTGTAAATAAACAGATAGCGTGGTATTTCTATACCGGCCAACGAGAAACGTCCATAGGAAGCTTACAGAGAGCACTTCGCTTTGTTCGATTTCTACTTACGCGGATGTACAAAGCTTTCGTGCAAGTGTCGCAATCACGCAACTGCACTGCACAGTCGTTAGATTTCCAACGGATCAAAGGTTAACGACCTTTGCCAAAGCTAAAAAAATAGAGAAAATATGAAATTAAACCGATATAAACTGATTCTTAAATAGATTGCTAGTTAAATTATGATAAGTATATTATATTAGACTGAAGGTGTATCTAGAACTAAAATATGTTAGAAATACATGTGCTTGGCACGCGTTAACAACCTAACATGAACAAAACGGTACGGTTGCCCCTTTTATTTGTGTAATAACATTGCCTATAAGCTTGGTGTCAGCCGTGAAAAACTTGGATTTACCATACATATTTTCCTTAATAAAACTTAACTGTTAAGCTTGAATGGAGGGCATTGGAGATAGAAGACAGGTGAGAGCAGGTAGCTTTGAGGGTGGCGTATGCATGCTGCTTGTGCAGGGCATGGACGGGAGCAGCAACTTCTCACTCCTGCTGGCGCCGTTCAGAGGGGGAAAAAAAAAGAGGAAATCGTCTTTAGATGGCTGTGTAAACTGGACAATTGGGTTAACAGGGGCGGCGTTCGTTGATTCATTGGGTTAATGGAAGAAACAGGGGGAAATATTATTGCTTAAGTGAAACATAGCAGTGCCTGCTGAGTAATCAAAGAAAACAGGGAGTTGACTTATGAACTGTTTGTTTAGCTTAAAATTATAATAATTTAGTTTATTTTCATAAGTTAAAATAAAAGACTAGTTTATTATATTAATTTATTATAATCTGAAGCGTGGATTATAGCTGGTTCCCTTCAACTCAGAATGGAGTGCGAGGGAAAAGAACCAACTGCAAAAGCGGATTCTAGAAGGCCACCAATTCCCCGAATCTTTAATAAGAGTAATGTCTATAAAACCTCTCGCCGTCGCTCTGACCGTCGGACGCTGCTCCGCCCTGCTCCG
>KE373312.1:343771-356101 GCA_000418225.1 Zizania latifolia | reverse complement strand
AAATAATACTCAAGTAATATTGAAGAAATACAATTTTAGTTTTATTAAAATTTGAATCGTCGATCACCCCTTTCCGTTTCCAATACTGGAGATCGCAGATAGACGAAAAAATTGAATACAGCTCGATCACTGGAAAGAATGAACCATAAAGAAAAGTCATACAGACTCGACCCGACGACCAACTTGCAACGTCCTAACCGCCCCAACGTCGACACCCCCAGGGCCCATTAACAAGACATTAGATTAGAAATTTATACAACACATATCAGATCCTATTTATTTCAGCTTGGGATCGTAATAATTCAACTTATAGAAAAAAGTTAGGTTACACCAGCTTATTAAATTATTATAATCTGTACTCTAGATTATAATAAGCTGGCATAATAATATAATATGTTTATTCTAGCTTATAAAATATAAAAATAAACCAAATTACTATAATTGTAAGGTAAAACAATCATGCCCTCAATCGAAGTTGAACAGGCATTTAAAAACTGTGGCTTATATATAGCACGAGGAGTACACTGTAGATGACTTTTCCAATTCGCGGCCGGACTCCGTAATCATCCGCTACTAGAGGATTCCAGATGGCTTGGCTTAATCCGGCAATCCTCGGCCAACATCCACTAAATTAAAAGCGGATTTTTTTTCATTTTGCGCGTGAACTTGGCCTCTAGCGATGCGCTCTAGCTCTATATAATATATATTTTTGGAGGAAAAGGTTGGTGTTAAACATCTACCCGGCAGGTGTTAAACATCCACACACCCAATGGCGACTAGCGCTGAGCCAGAAAAACCTCAAAAAAAAAGATAAGGATCACTAGGATCTAGGATAGCCTAATGTGTCCACATATACCAAGCAGTTTTAAACACAAAATAACACTTCAACCAGGAAGTGACACAGATAAAAACTAACAGCAAAAAACAATCCTCCACAGCATTACTTTCCAGCAACCACAGCGCAGCAACATAACTAAAGAAACGCTGAAAGCTTTGGCAACATCAGATCAGCGATGAGTCTTGGGGCGCACTACCGTCTAGGCAATACTTCAACTTCTTGTTAGCTCCTGCAGCTTGGCATGGAGCAAGTCTAGGCAGTTTTGAGCCTTTCCTTTTGTATGTAATGGTGCCAGCGAATTCCACTGTTTGAGGAAAGCAGCAGTTTTATAAACAACATGTAAGGCATTAGAATGTAAAATGTTGAGGAAAATTAACTCATTTCTGCAAAGCCAAATCGCCCATATACATGTGCCCGCAATTGTTACATACGGAAGGTTGTCATTTGGGCCTTTAATTGGCTTTCTATTACGGAAAAATTTTATTGAAAGCTCTTCACCACTTCTAGGGGCACTGTCCCAGCCCAAAATATCTCTTACGACACACCAAAGTAAGCCATACGGGGGACAAGCAAAAAACAGATGATCTACAGATTCGTTTTGGCCACATAAATTATAGTTGCGGTTGCCCTTCCAGTTCATCTTAGAAAGTTGTTCTCCAACTTGCACACGCCCCCTCAGCATAAGCCAGAACAGAATTTGGACCTTGAGAGGCAAATAGCTTTTCCAAACTTCCAAACTTCTTAGATCAATTACACCCCTATAAGTGATCAGCCGATACAAAGATTTGGAACTAAAGCCTTTCTTATCCAATTTCCACACCATCTCATCATTTTCATCGGAAAGGTTAATGTTCATCAGAAATCTACTGAGTCTATCCCAACTATTAGCTTCAGTACCACACAAAGATCTCCTAAATTGTGGCACACCACCATATCTCTCCCACAAATCAAACACAGTGATTTTTGGGTCACAACAGATTTGGAAAAGGTCAGGAAACTTGATTCTAAGAGGAACTTCATCATCCCACACATCCTCCCATAATGAAATTTTATCACCTCTTCCTAATTTGAAACCACACCCCATTCTTAGCTAGTGTTTACATTTGTGGAGCCCTTTCCAAAAATAAGAGCCACCTTGCACGTCAGTTTGGAAGAATCCATTGTGAATGTTGTACTTACTTCTTAACAGATCACAACAAAGCCCCAGGCTATTCGAGTCAAGTCTAAAGATCCATTTACTGATCAAAGCCAGATTCATAGCTTTAGAATCCATGAACCCCATACCTCCATAATCTTTAGGGGCACACAAAACTCTTCAATTTAACATGTGATATTTCTTTTTTCCACCCAAGCCCTCCCAAAAGAAATTAGCTCTAACACTGTTAATTTTTTTGTGAATAAATTCAGGCAAACATAAACCCCCATTGCATACATTGGCAATGGCACACTGCTTAAACAGGAGTCAATCAGAATCATTCTACCACCATAAGATAAATGGCCACACTTCCAAGAGGACAGCCTTTTTTCAATATTTTCTGTCACCTTTAGAAACTTCAATTTAGTAGGTTTACTTACACTAACTGGCAGGCCTAGATAAGTAATGGGAAGCCCCCTAACTTACAATTAAATATCTCAGCCACTTTTAAGGACTACTCTTGGGACATTCCCACCCCCACCACTTCACTTTTCTGATAATTTATTTTCATTTCAGACATATTTTCATAACAATAGAGCAGGAACTTCATAACTAGACAGTTATTTTCAAAAAATTCCATTAGCAAGATAGTGTCATCAGCATATTGCAAATGAGTGATCTCCCCTTCCACCAGATGAGTACAGACACCAGAAAGGTGGCCTTGTTCCTTCACCCTAGTCAACATCTTAGAGAGAGCATCTCCCACCAAGTTAAAAAGCAAAGGAGACAAAGGATCCCCTTGTCTCAAGCCTTTGTAAGTTTTAAAGTAACCCCCAATTTCACCATTTACATTGATAGCAACCTTTCTCCCCTCCACCACTTTTTTAATCCAACCAATCCACTTGCTGTCAAAACCTTTTCTCTGAAGCACCTCATAAAGGAAGCTCCATTGAACTCTGTCGTAGGCTTTCTCAAAATCTAATTTCAACATCACCCCTTTAAGATTTTTGGTTTTCATCTCATATAATAGCTCATGCAAAGTCACAATCCCCTCCAAGATATTCCTACCAGGAATAAATGCTGCTTGATTCTAATCTATTACTTTAGAGGCCACTTTAGTAAGTTTCTGAGTGAGGATTCTTGTTATGATTTTGAAACAAACATTCAAGAAACAAATTGGTCTGTACTGTTTAATGGTATTAGCATCTTTAATTTTGGGAATCAACACAACAACGCCATAGTTTAATCTAGGAAGGTCAAGGCCCTCCTCATGAAGAAGGTCAAGCATCTCTTTAAATTGGGGTCTAAACTTACTCCAAAACGTTTTATAAAAAGCAACAGGAAAACCATCAGGGCTAGCAGCAGAATTAGATTTCATCCCTTTTAAGGCCTCATCCAACTCTTTCATAGTAAAAATTTTAGTAAGTTCCAAGTTATCCTCAATTGAGATATTTCTTCTATCAGCCCACATATCATCAATAAGATGGACATTAGAAGTCAATTCAGACCAAAAAAGCTTCTTATAGAAACCATATATATATATGATACACCAGGTCTTCAGGATTTGTGATCTCCACCCCCTCATCCTCTAGGGACAAAATGGTTGCTTTCTTTCTTCTGCCACTAGCCACCCCATGAAAAAAGCTAGTGTTAGTATCCCCTTTCAGAATCCAGTTTTGACCACTCCTTTGCCAATAGCAGGCTTCTTCATCATAGATCCTAATGAGCTCATTCTCAATCTTATAAAAATCATCCCAATCTTCAGGGGACATCTAGGTGTTATCTGATGGAAATTGTGCTCAAGAGAGAATCGGAAGTTCTGGCTGAGGGCCGGAAGTTCCGGGTTCTGGATCATCCAGAAGTTTCGGTTAGACCGGAAGTTCCGGGCCAGCCTCAGTTTTGGTTTTCTGGAGGAGTCGGAAGTTCCGGTTGGACCGGAAGTTCCGGGCCTGCCTGGACAAACCGGAAGTTCCAGTTGGACCGGAAGTTCCGGGTCAAAATAAATTCGATACAGAATGTTATTTTTGGAAGTTTCGGTCAGAACCGAAAGTTCCGGTCCAAGCGAACAGATTAGATATGTTGGACTTTAATACAGATTAAAGACCCATAATAGGGCACTATATAAAGAGAGGTGTGGCAAGCACGAAAAGGTTGTTGGTTGTTATTGCCATTGCTGCTATTGCTCCTGGTTGAGAGCCCTAGCCGCCACCTCTCTTCTCTCCTCGATTGCAAAGCATTGTGATCGATCTCCCCGGATCTCGCGAGTGGTGCTAACACACTAGCACGAGGTGATCCTATCCCTAGACGTGTGGATACCGTGGAGTCACTACTCCAATAGTGGTGCTCGTCTTCTTCCCGTGGAGATCGTCGGATTGTAGGATCGCGTCGTCTTCATCGCCGGATCGCCGACGAACGAAGGGAGCAGGGAGGAGCAGTTCGAGAACGCGCTTCATCGACTCTACTTCCGCTGCCCGAGCGCGTCTCGAGGCTCAAGGTAACGATCCATGATCTCATTACACACATGGTTCCTGAGCTAACGAGGTAAATTTTTGAAATTAAACGTTAGCGTAGCCTCCCCATAACCCAACATTATCTTCTTTTCCCTCAAACTCCTTAATTTTCTGAAGAAGCTCTCGTTTATGTTTGATCAAAGCACTATTCTTATTTCTCCCCCAACCTTTCATAAATTGTCTTAGCAAGCGCCCCTGATATTTCCGGTGATCTAAAATATTAGGCTTAATTCTTTGAGGCCATTTAGACAGTAACCAAGGCTTAAACTCTTCACATTGCAATCATAAGGTCTCCACTCTAAAATTTTTCTTAGGAATATAGTTTTTCCTATCAACATCCACACACAGAGGACAATGGTCTGACCCCACTCTAGGTAGGTTAAAAACTATAGAGAAAGGGTAAAGCAAATCCCAATCATTGGAAATGAGAACTCTGTCCAACACCTCTCTAGTAGGATCTTTATGCTTATTTGTCCAAGTAAATTTTCCTCTAGTTTTCTATAACACTTTCAGCTCATTCTGGTTGATAAATTCATTAAAGGCCTCTATCCACTTCAGATTTGGGCTCCTCTTAGATTTTTCTTCAGGACTTCTAATCAGATTGAAATCACCCCTAATCATAACTAGACAACATTTATTTGTTAACTTGGCAGACAACTCCGAGAGGAAATCATTTTTCTTACCCTCAAGGACAGGACCATAGATATTGAATAACTCTCACTTTTTCTTATCCAATTTAGATTCCACTAACGTATTTAAGAAAAATTCACCCTAATCCAGCAGCTTAATCTCAAACAGGTCTTGATTCACCCCCATCAACAGACCTCCAGAGTGACCTCTGGCAGGTTTGGTTAACCAAAAAAAGTTTTTATGACCACAGAAAGAATCTAACTCTTGTTGAGAAAAACTCTCTCTAATTATTTCCTTAAGACACACCATCTCAAAGCAGTGAGTTTTCATAATTTCAGAGAACTGCCTCTTTCTGCCTAGATTGCCCAACCCCCTCACATTCCAGAATAAGATTTTCATGATTTTGATTTATGACACCCCCTCCCCTCTCTTCTAGCACCAATATTCTTAGGCTTTGGGATAGGGCATTCATCTAGACTAGCCAGGTTGGAAGGACCAGCTTGATCAGTATTATCAACTATACTACTGTGATTGTCAGCACGCAAAACAGAATTTTTTAAAGCTATCAAAGGTTGGGCCAGCTCTTTTGCTTTCAAAGTATTTATATTAGATTCTATTTCAAAGGAATTAGCACCTAAACTAACCCCAGCATCATAAGCAATCGAAGATAAAGTGTGAGCATCAACATTTTGGAAAACAGTGAATCTATTAGTACCTAAAATATCATTTTTCTGACCCATTCTTTGTTGAGCCTTGATTGTAATAGGGACACCATCTCTTTTGATCCTAGCACTGTGTCTCAGGGCTATTGGAGGAACAGTAACTTTCTTCATTTTCCTCATCCCCAATTTTTGTCCCCTAGGTTTAGCTTCTTCAGTATACACCCCTTCCTTATGTTCATACAAATTCACTTTCTCACTCTCAAGGCCTTCATTATCCACCACTGGAAGATTTTTGTCTACTTGAAGCTTAACCTGCAGTCAATGTGTCATCCTAGCCCCCATGATACTGATCAGATGAAAAAGGAACACATTGAACAGGGGGAATGATTGGACCATCCACCAAAGAGTGCAAAAGATGCTTCTTAACAGCTTTACCCTTTCTATCTTTTCCTTGATTTTATCCTCCACCTCAAAAAGCAGTTCTTCTGCCTCCTCAGATTGATCATCAATGAATCTTGGAATGTGGAATCTCCCCTCCTCTTCAGATGAGTCCTCTGAGGATATCACAAGATCTTCATATTTTTTGTAATTATTTTCTTCCGTTGTATCAGGTGCCTTGTTTCCTTTATCTTCATTCTTGTTTTCAGGGTCATCAACCTTACCCAACTCCTTTCCCTCCCGCTCCTTGTTCTTAACACTTTTATCATCATCTTTAGCCACTTTGATGTTATCAGGTCTTTTAGGCAATTGCTTGGGTACTACACCTTCTGGTGACCATCTAATTTTATAACCCACATGGTTAATGTACACCTCTGAAACCCCTTCAATTGTGTGTGGATCTCTACACATGATTTTCACTCTAGCAGGGCCAGCTCTAACAAGGCTACCTGAATCAACTTCCACTGGCTTACCAATCAGATGATATAATTTTCTCATGTCAGTTTCATTTTTTGCCACTGGAGGCACCCCAAGAGCCCTGACCCAAACAGGCTTAAGCTCATCAAATACTTCTATGGCTCTTTGTGACTCTCTCACACTGGCCAAGACTTTGAACTTTTAAAAATTGAAGCTCTTAAAGCGAGTAATCTGTTGCCTGGTCTCCTTCAAAGGAAATTCGATCAGATATTGATTATAATCAATCTGCTTCACTATCTAATCCCATTTAATATCAAATAAGGATTTCATCTCTATTAGCACTTTAGATTCCGAGCACACTCCTTCAAGCACCGTTAAAATTCCAATTACAATAGACTTGCCTAACTGATTAACAGACCCCTTAGCCGTCATGTGATAGAATGCTTGGCCAGGAAGACCAAAACCACACAAATCAATATCGGTATCAACTCGATCTCCCTTCATCAACTCCTTGCCAGGACAATTTGAGGAAATGTGACCTGTTTTTTTACAAGCATAGCACAGAGGAGGATTAGGGCACTGGGCTTGGTGGTGACCAGATTTACCACAGTTGTAGCACACCAACTCCTCCGGCCTCGCATCATGGAGCATCCTCGGGTCCCTCATCTATCCCCCACCCCCAACACCAACGGGATCTGGACGAAACGAACATCTCTGGGAGCTTCATGTCTAAACTCACCACCAAGCGAAGACTCATACTCTCTCCTAGAACGGTTTTTGAAACTCTCCTTCTCTCTAGGGAAATCAACCACCCGACCAACCGCATCACCCGTATCAATTGGCCTTCGATTGCTCCCCAAACGTTTCTCATTCCAGTTCCGATTCATTTCAGCACCCGCAACTACAGCAGCAAAAGAGCAGGAGTCGACAAACCTCGGAGTGCTCCACCGGATCCGCCGAGCCAATGTGACAAACCGCCGAATCTCCACCGCTCGTGCTTTGAACCCTAACCGAAGAGTCGAGGAAAGCAAAAGCGCACCTCGCGGAACCCAAATCCAGCAATCACTCGGATCCTAGGAGTGATTGAACAAATCCGAGAGGCCAACGACACGTGGAGGCTCCTGAGAGGAGCACCTCCCCACGCCACCATCCTCGCTCTGCCGTGCTAGAGAATTATGAGCCAGTCCAACAACGGGGAAGTCGAGATGCGCGGAGAAGCCGGGCGAACCATGGCCCAACAGCCCCTCCTGAGCATCAACGATGGCGAACGCCCCTGGTCACCTTGGAGAGGACGTTGAGGGGGACATCGTGTTGTCCCCCTGTTAGCACTTCTCTATATAATCGAGGGGCTCTATAGCAGAAAAGCAAACAAGGCGACCATGATGCCGGTCCGCGGCGGCAGCCTCGGCCCAGGCGACGTCGAATCGGCACAGGACGTCACCGGCAATAATCAGGCTGGCTCCGACACATCCCCAGAGCAGCAGCAGCTCGCCGATTGGCTCTGGAAAGTGGCCACGTTCACCCTCAGTATGGCTGTAGGTAAATTCCATCTCAGCCAGCAACCTCATGGGGTACTCTTCGTCCACGGGCTTGCCTACAACCTTGTGCTTAACTTCATATACCTCGTCGGAGTGGTCGAGGTCTGCACCACGCTCTTGGTGTCACAACCCCACGCCGATGGCCACCTTGTTGCATTCAGGAGGGTCCTTGTGTGGGTCTCCGTCGTTGCTCTCGCCCTTCTCATCTTCCTCTTCTAGGGCTGAAGTCAAAGCTCTCTATTACTCGACATCCTAGTATATCCGGTGATTGATCAGTTCTCAAATATAATAAAGGTTTCCAGCTACCGTGCTTATAAATTTTTGTGCTACATGTGGTTTATTTGATTCAATTGTTTGTCTATTAAAATGAGTTTCAATAGACAAACAATTGAATCAAATAAACACACGCAGTACAAGAAATTACAAGTAGGGTAGCTAGAAATCTTTATTATATATATATATATATGTATGTATGTATATATGTTTTTTGTTTTTTATTCATGTTACAATTTCTATTACACGGTGTATTCAAATTTATTGCACGCAATACATATCATCCTGTGTGAACTCTCTTGTGTCAACGCAATCGTTGTTTGGCTGTTGAGACCCACGACCGTTGTTTTGTGACCGAGAGAGTAATTTACAAATATATATTTACTTTTTTCTGTTTATCTTTTTGATAGTTTTTACACTTTTACGAATAAGTATACAAATTTTACCCTTTTTTGCAAATAAGCAAATGGCGTGATGTCTCTAGAACCGAACGAACGGATGGTATATTGGTATGGAAAGCTTCCGGGGTGCTTCTCTCCTCTGGTCGCTTTTCCTTCAGCTATTTACGTTTGCCGTTCTATTTCATTTTTATCAAAAAAATACAAGGACGAAATTTTGTGAGGAAAAATACACGAAAAACTGCTCAATTCATTCTAAAATATAGTATTTTTAGAGTTTAAATTTCATCCAACCGTAAAACAACATAATACTTATAAATAGTCATTTTTATATTAAAATACTTTTTTTTACTTTATTCCTTATTATTACTCTACCTTGTTCTTTGTTGATATCAATTAACATATATGTCTAGCGATGCTGGTGGGGCCGCAGTCGACTAACGTCAGGGCATGTAAACGGCCAAACAGCAGGTGACAAGGAAAGCTATACAGCTGGAAATCGATATGTAATTTTGACTATTAGTTTTAAAATAATATATCTACCCTACTATATAATTAGCGAGTTGAGAAAGTGGACACATCACCCCTCTGATAAATCTCAGCCCTTCATCTTTAATCATCTACCATCTGAAAAATCTCAGCCCTTTATCTTTACTCTATTAAAAATAAAAATATTAAATCTCAGTCTTTCCTTTCAGCGCAAAATTATAGGAGATTAGATCGATCTCTTTCCTCCCACATATTTCCATAATGACCAGTCAAGACTTTTTAAATTATCTAGATCATTTCTTTTATAAGATGTATATCTTTCCGTATAATAACTTTATATTTAAAGGACTTTCTTAGTGGATGGATATCTTTCTATATAATAACTTTTCATTTAAAAGATTTTCCTTAGTGGATTGATATATTTTTGATTAAAGACCTTCCATGTAAAAAACTTTCTTTAGTAAGCTGATATATTTTTCTCTAATGATTTTCCTTGTACTGAGATATTTCCTTTTCGGTTTGATCTCTTTCCATTTAATGTGAGCGTCATGATCGGAAGGTGCTTTCTTTCTATATGGATGAGTTCTCGATTTCCACAGCGTACTCTATAAAAGGGGAGATCCGACCCAAACAGTACACACCCATTCTTTCTGCTCGGCAGTTCTACTCTCAAAACTATCCCGATTATTAGTTTCGCTGGAGGAACTTTGAAGGGCTGTCCAACTCCCAAAACTATCCTGATGGCTTGGACTGCAAGCAAATATTTTTCTTGTGCTTTTATTTGATTATTTGATTTGCACCTGTAATTATTTTTTGATGCAGCTACAATCTTTCTAACTACTAAATTAAAGTTCTAAAGAATTCAACTTCTGACTAATAATATAATTGTTTTTTTATTTTCACCGGTGCGTAGCACGGGTACAATACTAGTAAAGATGAATAACTCTAAATTAGTGAAGTATTTTTTATTACAAACTTAATAACGACGTTCCGATGTAATATGATATAGGTTAAAAGTTTTTATTGGTCGTGTGTGTGTTGGCCACGGGTGATGATTTCTGCATGCCCTTTGTGACGTACTGACGTCCCCTTCTCGGTCCATTCAAAGAGTCAACAACATATTTTAGGGTGCGTTTGGTTTGGTGACTTTCACTGGATAGAAGATGGTCGTCTAGATTTTAGAAGCGTTTGGTTGAGTGACAGGGGTGGCAGTGGCGGCTAACAGAAGGAATATTCTTCAAATATGCTGGATGAGTTCATCCCATAAATTTAGGAGGATGAGGGCGGTCAGCGTCCATGGTAGCCTGTAGCACTACCGTCGCTCAGTGCCTGTCACAACCTGAATTTTTAAACAAAGAAAAATGAAAATGAAAATATATAAATGAAAATGAAAATAGGATTTTAAAATAATGGAAAAGAAAATTTTCTTTAAAATAGATTTTTGGGAAAATTTTCTAAATAAAATTTTTGCTAAGAAATTTTTGTTAAAGCCATTAAAAGAGATTAGAATTTTTCTGAGCTAAAAACCTAATTTTCTAATTTTTGGAGGGCTTTTTCCTAAAGGAAATAAAAGAAAAGGAAACATTAAATGAAATTAAATTCCACCTCAACCTGGGCCGACCGCAGCTGGCCTAGTCCGCCCCGCAGCCGGCCCAGTCTGCCCCGCCGCTTCACCCACGCCCCCGTAGCCCAGCGCTCCTGTAGGCCCATCCCCGCACACACGCCACTGACAGATGGCCATCACCTGTCAGGTTCATCCTCAAACTCCCGCCCGCTTCGCTCGTGCCATAGTGCCTCCGCTGCCATTCGCTGGTGCTCTGCCAATCATCGGTCACCACTGACCCCGTTGTCTTCTCTGCCGTTTGCCACCGGTCCTCGGCTGCCCCTCCGCTAAGCTCGCTGTCCACCGGAGCCCCCTTGCCGCTGTTCACCCAAAACTCATCTAGATTCGCC
Source organism: Zizania latifolia (assembly GCA_000418225.1). Taxonomy (NCBI): domain Eukaryota; kingdom Viridiplantae; phylum Streptophyta; class Magnoliopsida; order Poales; family Poaceae; genus Zizania; species Zizania latifolia. The sequence continues at coordinate 344,820 of KE373312.1, read as the reverse complement.
CACCAACTAAATAAAAAATTGGACGGCCCCATCCATCCAACCAAATAAAAAACTGAACGGCCACATCCATCCTACCAAACAAAAAACTAGACGACCAAATCCTAACAAAACTGGATGGCCATCTCCCATCCAGCTTTGCCCTCCAACAAAACGGACCCTTATATATTTACATGCGCTAGCTGCACATGCGAGCGGACAATGACACCGCACACATGCCATGCAATACGCGTGTTTTGGAGAACTTAAAATAATTAAGATTGTAAAACAATATTAATTATTGGAAGAATAGCTGATTCTAAATATAAATTATATATATGGTAAATTTTACGATACACCAGAAATATTATGGAGCATCCATTTGTTTTGATTTAGTCATCCTTGATTTTTCTGTGTAGACTTTTTAATTTTTCACACTAACTTTCTAATTTTATGTACTGACTTTTTAATTATTTGCTGGTCACTAAGTATTTTTAATTTTAGTTTATTTTTAATCCTAACTAAAATCAATGGTCCAGATTAATCTTAAGTATTACCTCTTTAAGGGTAATTGGTCTACCATAACAGAGCTCATATATATATGATTATTATATAAGCTAGCTATAAATAATGTTACTTAAGTGATTGCAAGCTTAGATAGCGGTCAAAATCCTGCAAACGATCAGAAACGATATATATATATACTACCTCTATTCTTTTTTAAATGACCGCGTTGACTTTTATCACAACACATGACCATTCGTTTTATTCAAAAATTTTGTGCAAATATATAAAAATATAAGTTATGCTTGAAGTACCTTCAAAAATAAAACAAATTATAACAAAATAAATGATATTTCAAAAAAAATTGAATAAGACGAATGATTAAATATTGTGATAAAAGTTAACGGGCTCATTTATAAAAGAATGGAGGTAGTATTAGTTAATTAGTTAGGTTTTTAGCCAGCTTGACGTACTCGAGTACGTCGCAGTGTACTTGTAGTGTTATTAATTAGTTAAAGTTATTTATATGAGTGAGAATATTTTGTCTTATTGAACTTGTTAGGATATGA
>KE373312.1:277076-299590 GCA_000418225.1 Zizania latifolia | reverse complement strand
GGTTCAACTGACATATCTACCAACTCCTCAGGCTGTTGAAAATGGGGGCACTAGAAACTAGTAAAGTTACCAAAGATCATGAAGGCTGGCGCCTTGTCACATGCATTTGGTTGCACGCTGGTGTTGTCCACATACTTGCCAATATGTTGAGCCTCCTATTGATCGGAATCAGACTCGAGAAGGAATTTGGTTTCAGTGAGTGTTGAAATAATTTCACATTGAACTTCTTGAGATTCTTCACAAATATTGCATGTATTATGGTCTGGAGTCTGTATAATTCCTTCGAGAGCTAATTGGTATATAACTAAGACCATGGATTTTAATGATTGTTTATTGCAGTGAGGATTGGCACACTATATGTTATCTCTGGGATTGGTGGCAGCTTGCTGTCTGCTCTGTTTATGGTGTCAAATATCTCAGTTGGTGCCTCAGGTGCACTGTTTGGTTTACTGGGCTCCATGCTGTCAGAGCTGATAACAAATTGGACAATATATGAGAATAAGGTTTGATCTAAAATCTGTATTTTTTTCTTCACAAATTGTATGACAATTATTGTTGCTAATTTCAATCTGGTTTGATAATCCAGTGCGCAGCATTATTAACTCTAGTCGTGATCATTCTCATCAACTTGGCTGTTGGGATCCTTCCACATGTCGACAACTTTGCCCATCTTGGAGGATTTACATCTGGGTTCTTTCTTGGTTTTGTGCTTCTAGTCCGCCCACAATTCGGATACATTAACCAAAAGAACTCTCCTCTTGGATTTCCTATGGGTACAGCTAAGAACAAGTATAAGACATACCAAATCATACTTTGGGTGATTGCTACAGTAATATTAATTTCTGGGTAAATATCTTCTCTGTCAGTAAAAGAGCAAAAATAAATAATTCAGCCTGTACTTTCAGCTGCATGCCTGCATTTGCTAAACTTTACTCTTGGCAGGTTCACCATTGGCTTGATTTTGGTACTTCAAGGGTTCAATGCAAGTGAGCACTGTTCTTGGTGTCATTACCTGAGCTGTGTTCCTACTTCAAAATGGAACTGCAATGCACCAAACAACTATTGCATGGTACGTTCTTTCTATTGGTATAAGTCTTACTAAAGGTGACCAAAGTCCTCACCTATAAATTTTGATCTTGCGATCACTAATGGCATATAGATTTTTTTATCAGGCGCTATGGATATATTGTGTTTAGCAGAAAACATATATGTCATAAAACCGATATGTGTGAATCTCAATATTTCATACTTCTGAGCACTTTTCACATCATAAAAGTCTTGTTGAGTGCCAAAATGGGCCTTAGAGGAAAACCATCAGAACTTTATTCAGTGCAGGCTGTGACCGATTTTATGTATTAAAATGGTTGACTTGATTGGTTTTGAACTATTATTTTATTAGTGGTTTTCTAGTTTTCTAGTTTACTTTCTAATTAGGCTACATCCTGAAGCTATTTGATTCTATATACTATATAGTGGCCTAATACGTTCTTTTTTAAGAAAAAGGAAACAGTGCATACCACTGTTCTTTTTCACTGCATTTTGTGACCTTTCTCAACCTGTAACCATCATAACCAGCGCTCTCTTACTAGAGTTTATTTATCTATCTCAGTATGGTCATCTTTGTAGTGCCTCAATCAATGTTTCATTTCTGCTCTATGTTCTCACTGTAAATTTACTAATGCGGAGCTTCTCCTACAGTCCTCACAGATTGGAAATCAATTAAATCTGACATGCGAAAGCACTGGAAAGACCGAATCATATATTCTCAACAATCCAAATAACACGGAAGCAATTAAAAACCTCTGTGTTGGTCTTTGCAGTTAAGGATGAATGTTGTACTTTAGTGACAAGGAATTATCAGGTAATGCACAATTATGGAAGAGAGAAATAGAAGCCTATATTTTTACAGTGAGATTCTCTGGTATGCTTGTTTGGCTTCTATGGTTTCATTCTGTTGTGTATAATGTACAATGTAAATGTCAGTGCTCGGTTGTAAAAGATGGCTAATTTGATGCAGTAGTTCTGATTACTGAAATGTCAGTGGAGATCTTGCATTCTACCTTTTCTTATGAAGATACAAAGATGCCTGACAGTCTGAGCATAAGCTGTTGCATCAAGAGAAGGAAACTTGGCAAATCTATCTAGTAGATGGAGTATGTATACAATGTCTAATATTACTGTTCAGAATATTAGATACTGAGTTAAACCATGGAGGGCACCATGTTAATCAGTTTAGGAATTAGGAATACAGCCTGGTCAAATGAAGTTATATTGATCGAACATACCAAGCATGGCTCTGCGGCCCGTGTAAGTATCGAACCATGTATGCAAATGCAATTTAAGTCCTATACTCTACTGTTGAGCTTCTCCAATGTATCTCTAGGCAGTGTTCTTCATCTATACTTTTTTCTGCAATGGCAATAGTATGCATGTCAATTGTCAGACTGCGATCTGTTTGTCTTCAGCTGCTCCAGGATGTAATTTGTCACCTCCCTCTTTGTCGCCTTCCTGCCTTCCCTGAAGTTCCAGAGCTCATTCACGGCACGCCGTCCATGAGGATTGTACTCGTTGAGCTCAGTCATGGCGGCCTTCACTGCATTGCAGACATTGTCACCGTAATCTATGCATAGCTGCCTCAGCTTGGGATCATCTTCATCTACAACTTCTTGCAATTGTCCAGATTCCAGAAATGCAAGAGGTTGGGGGCTGGCTAATGATTCTTAAACACAGAGTTCAGAAAATGCAAGCTCAAGAATGGATGCAGAGAAATTGGATAGTCACCTTATCTTCTCCATCAACCTGGATAGTCGTAAACGGATGCCAGGATGGCTTCTTTAGTTCGTCCTGCCAGTATGAGATCAACCTTGCAGCTTTGCTCCCAGGATCATCCCTATGCTTCCTCTTGCATGCAAGGTGAAAAGGCCTCTCATCAAGTTCTCCCATTCTTTTGATCCCAATAACTGTGTGCCCATTGATCTTCATGTCATCAAAACCCTGATAATTGTTTTTAACAACAATTTAACTCACAAAAGGGCAGTGAAGAATTGCAGTGAGTCTTTGGATGTTTACCTTAATCAATTCCTGGCGACTCTCTTGAAGCTCATCGATGTTCATCTGTACTCTCTTCATGAGATCAGCACATGAATCAACCAACTTTTCTTTTTCTTCATCTATAATCGTTCTCGAACATATCATAATACTATAAACATGTTCATGATCTTCCTTTCTAAGGCTCTCCCCTGCTTGTAGTATCATGTTCAGCTGATGTATTGTGTACTCTAATGCTTGCTTTTGCTTCAGCTGCTTCTCAAGCTGAACTAGCTTTGCATAAATGGCTTCCATCTCTTGCTGCAAAGCATATGCATATATGTTGGGTATGAATTGTTTGATGATGTTTTTAAGCATTTAATACAGATGAACCTTGTTAACTGTTCTGTTGAAGATAAAAGAAGAAACCTTCTGAATTTCATGCAGCATTCGAGCATGGCCACCCAGGTTACACTCTCTACTTGCCAACTCCAATGAATTGATATCCAGGGCACCCTGGGAAAGTCGTATTGAGTTAGAATATAAACAGCATAAGCTGAAACAGTGTAATCGAAACAGCCTGAAATGGGTGTCTGGGTTATGAGTGTACCAATAATCAAGCTCAGAGAACTAATATCTCCACAGGTTTGCACATTTGTCACTATAGTTTTGTTAAATGATGCAATGAGGGTGGTATTTATTTTACATGCTCTATTCTCTGCATATGCCTTGACTGACAACTGACAACTACCACTGTTATGAATGGGGGAGCTAACTGAAAAGAGCTATTTCTAGCATAACATTTGAGAATATATCTTTCTTGGATAGAACATAAATGATATTAATTGATGCTGTTTCCTTTTGTTATTGCTGGTCTGTAAACTTTATCGCAACAGGGAGAGTGCACAATATTACTGTCTCAGCGTCTGAAGTTTGAACATACTCAAAATTGTCCAAATGTGAACCAAAAAATGACCTGTAACTCCACATACAGTAATGATCTTGGGATGGAATCATGGAAAGATGACAACGCATTGAACTGTAAATGTATTTCAGGTAAATCACTGTTCTCTAGTTCAGGTAAAGAAAGTTCACCACTCAAGTAAACTTTTGATCCATTGACAGAACTAAAGAAAGATTAAGCAGAGTGAACCTACCTTCAGCTCTTCGATTTTCTGCATTCTTGCGTCGATCTCTTTCATTGTTCCATCCAACTCTGTCACGAGTTTCTCATTCTCCTCATGCACTGTATGGTTCAGTTCTGGTATGATGCTTCCAGAAATCTTTCTTAGCTCTGCTTATAATCATCAAACAAGCACTGAATTAATCAAATTCTGACGAAGACATCCATAAATTCTTCATGAAATTCGCACATACCATTATTCTTAACAAATTCTGACAAAGATATCCATGGTTTCGCCATGAAATTCGCACAGACCTTTGAGCTCGTCGTGGAGCCTGTTCGTGTACGCCTCCACGTTATGCGCCGCCACGGCCATCTCCTCGCACTTGGCCTCCAAGAACCTGGCCCGCCTCTCGCACTCGCCGGCGATGCCGCCGAGCCTCGCGGCCACCCTCTCCTCATCCTTCTCGACGTCCTCCGCGCTCCTCGCCGCGGCGCCGGCCTCCCTCAGCAACCTCCCGACCGCGCCGTCGCCGCGCAGGTCCTCCTCCCCGGCGGCCCAGCCGAACACGGCGCCGGTGGTGGAGTCCTCGCCGCGCCGCCGCCACTCTCTCCTCCCGGCGCCGGCGAAGCGGCCGGGCAGCGACATGGCGCCCCGGAGCCCGCACCAGCTCTTGCCGAAGTGGAGCACCAAGAAGTGGTGGTGACCGTCGTCGGCTGCCGCTTCTTGGAGCGCCGTGGTTGGGACGCCGGCGAAGAGCTGCTGAGCGTGGAAGGCGAGCCTGCTCGCAGCGGAGGCGTCGTAGTCCTCGGTGGCCATAGCGAGAACGCCGGTCCACGGCCATACGAGGAGCTCGCCGACGGCATTGTCCGTTTCAGCATCGGCCATGGCTCTGTCACTCGAGACTCGACATGGAAGGACGTCGGATAGCTTCGAGGCTGAGTCGTGTCTTGTGTGTAGTGTTAGTGATTGTACAGTACTAGCGTTGATTTGTTAGTTGGTTTCTTAATTATATTTGCGTTTTTTTCATGTATGAGAGTGAGACTAAAAAATATTTGAAATGTTTGATTATTTGTCAAAAAAATTGGCTCTATAACCAATAATTATAGATTTAGATAGTTTTATATTTTATTTGTACAAGTAATAAAAATTTAAATAGTTAAAACTTTTGAGTGATAAATTATTAAAATATTAAAATATTTTGCCTTTGCTCTGATGGATCCATCACCAAAAGTCCAAAAGTCAGCCATGAAATAAAAAGAGAGAACACATAACATAATTCTATTTTAAAAAGGAACACAATCTGAGGTTATCCATTGCCAGTACGCGCATATGCTGAGCTGAACACTGTAAAAATGGCACATTTCAGGATTTGTGCCTCACATTTCAGGGTGCACCACTGAGCTGAACACAGTGGTGCAATTTAACTGTTGCCTTAACTTTTTTGTTGTTCATGTGAAGACAAAAATTGACATGGAATAAGACAATAAAAAGGCATTTAAAATGATGCAATATTTCTAAAGATTTGGTTTTGAATAGGAGTGTATGAATAGGAATTATTCATATAATTTAATGGCTTAGGTTTTAGCTCTACCATATTCTAACCTGTTTGAGATTGAAAGGTTTTATTGTTGTTGATCCCAGCTTTAGTAATCTGCAGCTTGTGTCACAGTTGTTTTCCTGATTTCCTCTCTTTCCTTCCAGGCCTCCTCCAAACTGAACATAATCATCTTCAGAAACTTCTTCTGCATTTGAACATTTCTCCACTTAGCATGAAGTTAAAAAAAGCACACATCCCGGCACAAGTAAAATGCAGTAGTAATTACTTGGGTTGTCTGTGTTTATCACTACGGCCTCCGCCATGCTTGTGATTTCTGGGTGGCATTTGATTTGACTTCCTTTACAAGCTATTACAAAATGAAAAGAAGAGAAAACATCATACATGCTTTGAAAAAATCATGGCAACTGGCGAGTTAACCAGAGAACAGAGACAAGCACTACTGCAGCTACTACATATCTTACAGAACTGCACAATATAGGCTTACTCTTAACAACACTCACTGATTCATAGCTTGTTTACTAGAGTCCACTGACCACCTCAGTTTTAGGAAGGAATTAAACACTAAGCAGCATAAGGCTGCAAGCAACAGCATCACATGCACATCAGAATGTGATGGAGTAGTTCATAAGATACACCCCCTGTGTCAGGAGAGCAGCTCGCGGCTCTTGAAATAGCAGCAATGGCAGGTCAGGCAGAAACCAGCAGCACACAGCCACATCCTCAGCCCCTCCTGCGCTTGCCTGGTGTCTCCATCTGCCCAAAGATGTACTTGAGCACCTCCTTCATTGTCGCCTTCCGGCCTTTCCTGAAGTTCCACAGCTCAGGCACGGCATACCGTCCACTGGCATTGTACTCGTTTACCTCGCTCAGGGCGGTCTTCACTGCATTGCACACATCATCACCATACTCGATCCACAAGTGCCGCAGCTTTGTATCGTCGTCATTTACAACTTCCTGTGATATTCAACAATGTTACAACTTTTGAACAACTACTAGCCTCTAATGTAAGATCACGTGGGAGTTGAATGCAGAATAACACAGCATGTACCTTATCTTCACCATCAATCGTTACAATCTTAAAAGGATGCCAGGATGGCTTCTTTATTTCTTCCTGCCAACTTGAAACCAGCTCGGCAGCTTTGGTCTCATAATCATCATTTCCGTACTTCTTCCTGCATGCATTTTGAAAAGGTTTCTCGTCAAGTTCCCCCATCCTTTTGATCCCGATAGCTGTTCGCCCAGTTAGCATTTCCTCCAAACCCTGAGCATTGTGATGATCATTATCATGAATGAAAACCTTTTCATGAATACCAACCATAAAGAAGTAAATAGCTACAAAGCATTTTACTAAATATCCTAGAGAAAATGAGCAATACCGTTATCAGTTCTTTTCTAGCCTCTTGTAGCTCGTCATTACTTTCACGCTCTTTCTTCACCAGCTCTCCACTCAATTCTTCTAGACGTTTCTTTTCATGTTCTAATTTTTCACTTAATTTCTCCATCTTGTCATGAATGTCCCCATCATCATCTCCTTCCAAATGTTTCATCACTTGGAGCGTGCCATTCAACCGTGTTACTTCAAGCTCAAGTTGTTGTTTCTCATGCAGCTCTTTTTCTAGCTGAAGCATTCTCGCAAGGACATCTTCCTTTTCCCTCTGGTGTTTTTAAGGTGTATTAATCCCACATCAGAGCCAATAGTTCCAAACAAGAAAAAAACATAAGTGAGGTAAAAATGTTTCAAACCTTCTGGTCCTCAAATAGCTTCAAAACATCTTCATCAGCCCTCTCCTGTTCTATCCTTGCCAGCTCAAGCTCACTATTATCATCTTTTGCCTGTACAATTCAGAATATAAACAAAAGATATAAGTATATTGCAATCATATATGAAGTAGACACTTGTGCTATCATACCATATTATCCATAACAGAAGCATTCAATACCTCAAAAGTGGCAACTGCAGCTTTATGAGAAACTAGCAAACTACCAGGCAAGCATGGGCATTATTTAACCTGCTTAACAGTTAAACACTATAGAGTAGCATATAGTTTGCACAATAAATACTTGCCGGTAATATGTCCTATGTCAAAGAGAAATTAATGTTATATCATTTCAATGATTTATACAAGTTTTCTGTGAAACATGTAAAAGCAGTAGGTAGCAATCTCAATTACATTTTGAAGTGGGCACTCAAAATAAGCAGGCATTGGATATCCTTTAAGTTAGAGTGCTATATCCTATGCATGGTATTTTAACAGAGGGGTACATAGCATAGCTTAGCACTTCACCTAAGAATAAGATAGTTCACTAGATTACCTTTTGCTTCTGATCATCAAGTTTTTTCCTGTCACTTGCATTCTCAGCTGTCACCTTTTCAAGCTGCTTAGCACGTGAATTTAATTCTCTCCTCCTATTATCTAATTCAAGCTTCAAGTTTTCATTATCCTGGAAAATCCTCAGAGCATAGTCACGAGCCCTACGGTGCAGATTGCGCATTTCTGAACGGGAAAATGTAAAGGCGGTTACAAAGTTGTAGATTGATGTCTAATAGATGAAGAATTTTTTATTGATTTTGTAACAAAATGAAAATATAACTATCTATTTGAGCAACGAAGGTTAACGATTAGGATTATTGTGTTTGTACCTATAACCAATGTTTGCTGACCAGGTAAGTCTTAGAGGTATACGATAATAAGGCATACAGAAAAACCAAAGGAATTACATAGAATATGATTCTATAACAGTCTAACCAACTAAGAAGAGCTATTTCTCTAAATATTCCATGTCTAATATAAAGGTGGATGGTGAAAAGCCAAACAGGTGTAGCACAGATGGTTCCCTAACAATCAACTATGTGCCATGTACCTCCAGGAGAAAGAAACAAACCATCACTTATTGCTTCAGTGTAGCAGCAACTCATGCCAGAAAGCGATGGCAAGTTACAGGATTGGTGGCTAAACGTCCAGCAAAGAACAAGATCAGCTGATCAGATCATGCCAAGGGCCACGATTCAATTACCATTCTAACGCTAAGGATGATTGGCTGGAAAGGAACACAAGTTTTTGAAAAATGAGGAACAGACAGTACTGCAGATCCCCATCTTGATCAAGGCTGGTTGTGATCAGTGGATGCAAGCAGGAGCAAAGTGCGTTAGAGAATTACATAGAGCCTAATCTAGCTCTAGCAGGTAGGGATAGCAGTAGAGTTTTATTGTTATCTTCATGCATGCTATAATGCTTATGGAAACTGTGGACACATGGGGATACCCATCTGCGACAGTTCCTTTTAGCAAACTTATTCTTTGTTTAATACAAATGACATGCAGATCTCCTGTGAGTTCCCAAAATGGCAGAAGAAATGTACATGTAGACTCTGAGGAGAGTTGACCATTTAAGAATTTTAGCATCACAGTTGCAAAGTATGGATCATGCAACAGCAAGACAAAATATCATGAATTGATTTAATCCAGTTTATAAAAGTTCCGCTAACATGACTAGGCTTGTGACAACTGGTTACACGTCTAAAGGAAATGAAGCACAATTGCACATCATGATCATACCTTCATTATATGCCTCATGTAGCTTCCTGTTGTCCTCCTCGAGCCGTGCAATGGAGAGTTCTGTTGCATTCTTTTTTGTCTCCAAATCCTGCAAGTATCGGTTCTTTGCCTCAATCTGAGTTGCCAGTATTGCTACCATCTTCCCCGACTTCTCTGATTCACTCTTGGACAACTCGTCTACGGTGGTCAGGTTAGTATGCTTCCTCAAGTACCTGCCCACCACGTTTCCTGCATGAAAGTCCCCCTCTCGAGCAACCCAACCATAAACCTTAACCTCCACTTCCCCATTCTGCTCTCCATTGACAGCATCTCCAGCACTATTCCTTGCCTCCCATTCCTTCTTTCCAATCCTATTCTTGTTGAAATAGTTCTCAAGTGCGAGTGCATCACCAAATCCACCCCAACCATTAGCAAACTTCACAATTGCAAAGCTCTCAGTGCCTTCCACCTCATCGACAACCAAAAGCACAACATCATCCACACTAAACATTGCCACTCTACCTGCAAAGTCCTCGGCATTGAACCCTGCACCAGCTGCAAGAACCGCACTCCATGGCCAAGCAAATTTCTCCTCCTGTGGAAGCCCCATGGCCACTGCTACCGAAGTGGATCCATTGGTATCACCATTGTCATCAGCTTTTTCCTTGGCACCGGCATTAGCATCATCACTAGAAGTTACACTGGCAGCTGATTTGCCATTGATAATGGCAAGGTCATGAGCGAAGGATGGATCGGTGCGGACAAATCGAGCAAAGGCACGGTGGAAGGCACGCTCTCGGCCGTGGCGGCGGTGCTTGCTGGAGACGCCGATGCCATCGGCGTGCTGGAGGAGATCCTTGAGCTTGTAGTCTTGCTTCTTCTTCCCGGGGCAGAAGGGACAGCGGAAGGTGCCGTCCGGGTTGCGCACCCGGTGGTTGCCGGACTTGAGGAGGCCGAACGACTTCTCCTCGTAGTCACTCTCCGCCTCCGAGTCGTCCTCGTCAGAGTCGTCGGAGGATTCCTCCGCCGCCGGGGCGGTCAATCCGGCGGCTTCCGCGGCGGCCTCGGCCTCGGCTTCCTCGTAGGGGTCCACATAGTCGTCCATGTCAAGATCCATTCCTGGGCACCACAGTAGAGAATCAAGATTTTCAGATAATTCCTGACAACAAATACAGATTTCCCCCCGCAGAGTTTTGGCATTCAATCAATATTTGATGGAAAATCGCGAGATTTTCTTCTGAGATCCAAGAGAACCCATTGAAAGAGGAAACAAAGAAAAAAACCAACCTTTCTGTTCCTGATGAACTACCCTGGAATCGATCCCAAATGGCGCAAAACTGGACAGAATCGGGAGGCGAAAGCCCCTGACTGGATCAAATCCGAGTCGAATTCGCGTTAACGGGAGGCTTGATTGCACGATTGCGTGTTTTCTTCGGTGGATTTGGGTTGGAAGCCGGCGGAATCGGCGAGAAAGGCAGGAGCTTTCACCGGCGGAGGGATTTAAGATCAGAGCACTACACTGGCAGCGGCAGGGCCGCAGGGGTTTTTGCGGGTGCACGGTGGACTTCTGGACCCACATGTCAGTGACTTCGCCCGACCCGTGGCTGGCACCGTGCTTTGAACTTCGTGCTGGTTATTCATTGTGTTGTCCGCTTCTGTCTCGAGCGATCCAAGAATCTCCGGCAGTAGGCGAAAAAACCATAAAATTTGAACAAACTTGGAACGAAAATATTGACATTTTTCATCGAAATACCGATGTTTTCGTGTGTACGTCGTGGTTCAAAAAGCTCAGAATTCGAGTAAGTTTTCGTGAGATTATGAACCCTGAGTCCATGTTCTTGAAATGGAAGCCGTCAAAAAAGCATTTTTTGAAATCGCCTCTAGGTGCTGCAATTTGAAATGAAATTCATAGTAGATTAATACGGACTTTCAGTATAGAAATACAAATCGTTTTGTTCTTCTACTAAAGTTATATAAAACATGTTATTTCTAATTTTGAGATATTTTTATCTCTATTCTACCCCCGATGTCGCTTAGTCTCTAAGCATTGTATGCGCATGCAGACCCCTTGCTTACCGCATTTAACTTTGCATGCAGTAGCTCCAACGTGTGCCAAGCAAAAAGCTTTGTAGGCGTATGCAGGCGTTACTCCATCTCCTCGTGCAGGCGCATGCTACGCGTGCCATGCAAAAAAAATCTCGCAGCGATGGCAGCTAGAGATAAGAGGTAGACTTAGATTAGAAAGAAGAACATTAGAACGAGAAGCTAAACTAATTCTTTCTTCATTGATTTCTGATGAATACTGCTCTATTTATAGAGTCTATAAAACTTATCTCTTTAACTAATTTTAATCTAATATGATATTTTAAAGGAATAACTAAATGAATTTTTAATCTCATATTGCCACAGTATCTGTGGGTACTGTTCACGCTACAGTACCCTGCGTGGTATATTCACGTGGCTAGGCCTAGGCCTAGCAAGCCTAGTTCATAGCCCATGACATTACATCTCTCCTTTTGAGTAGCTCGTATTCGACGCCTAACATAAATAAGACTCAAGTCTTTTATATCTCGACTTGCTACAATAGTTGAAATGAAAAGACACTACATCTTAAAACTTGCAGGCCTAGGTGATCTTTATCCAAATGCTCTTAGAGAAAGGGCGTGTCTTAGCCAAAGCAGCAGCCATGCGTGAGGTGAAGACTCACTTGTAGATGGTCTTGGTCGGTTTAGATCCATTCTTTGCATTGTCGCAGAGGCTGTCGTTGTTGGATGGGAATGACACTCCTCTCTTCTTCTTAGAAAGCTACCACGCTAGTGTCTCTTGGAGCCAGCGCGTCGCTTGGGTCACCAGGAAGATGGACAACAATGTGGCATGATAGCCACAAATGGAGACGACTAGTGTGTTGTTATAGCGACCGGCGCTGTTGTCACCATATCCATTGTTACATGTTTGAAACGTCTTTCCTCCACCTCGTGCTTTGCATGTCGCTTCGCCTCTTTTGCCACGTGCTTCGCCTGCAACATATCCACCAACTCTTTCATGTCCTTCAACTAACTTCTTGATCATTTGTGAGATAAGTGTCGTGACGCTGCTAGCCACTGCTCCTACCGGATGTTCATCCAATAACAATCATCGTAGATGGTCTTAAAAACATACTCCGCGTCTGCTTGAGATCAGAATGAGACAGAGGCCTCCACGCACGCTCTCATCGGGTGCATGTAGATCTCTTTCGTCCCATATGCATCGAACACTTGATGGAGTACATCCTCGTTCACCGGATAGTGTGGATTGATCGCTATGACGTGAAGGGTTTGCTCGAAATTGAAAGCCATGGAAGGGTTACTCTCTCTTCTCGCATAGGGGCAGCATGCTACACGCGTCATGCAAAAAAATCATTGGTGTGCATGTACTCCACCGTGCCCTTAGCTCCTGGATCACTGTTGGTAGCCTGGATAGCGCCTGGATCACTATGTAGAGGCGTCAGCCGTTGGTAGCCTGGATAGCGACTGGATCACTATATAGAGGCGTCAGGAATCAAACTCTGACGTATAGCTTTAAAGTCCGCGTCAGTAACTACTGAGATAGAGATCACTAAATAAAATAGACTTTACATATCATTTGATATAAAAAATACTCTCCAATTAATTACTCCTTAATAACTGAAATCATGTCATAGAGTATGCAGTTCAATTCCTGAAAATCGATAGGTCAGAGTGCCTAGTGAATTGGGGGCACAACTGCACACTGTTGGATTCAGCGGAAAAAATTTGTACTTGTAGTAAATTTCTTTTCTTGTCTTAAGATAAATTTAATTTTTTTCGTTGACTGTCCGCTTGCGACATTGTACATGTTGCTATACGCTGCAAATTGCAAAACACTAGACAAAGCCGTAGCATGTACAAACTGTAACCTTGATGAAACATTCAGATTCTTCAGACTATCAGAGAGGCAGCAGGTAGCGGAATTCAGCGCTGTAAGGCTCGACCTCCACCGCCTTGGCCGCCGCCGTCTTGCCGCCGGCGCTGAGGAGCTCCCTGATGGTGCGCTTGAGCTGGCCGGACCGGCCGCCGGGCAGCTGGCTGTACACCCACTCCAGCAGCGACGCGACGTCGTCGGCGAAGTCCCGCATGTGCCAGTGCAGCAGCTTGGGGACGACCACCTTCTTCTTGCTGGCGGCGCGCACCGATGACTCCAGGTACTCGATCTTGGCTCGCTCCAGCTCGTTCGACACGTCTTCTGCTGAGTACACTCTCAGCTGCAATCCAACAAGATGAGTACATATGTCAGTGTCACTGTCAGTCTGAGCAAGTTCAGAGAAAAGGTTGGAAACTGAAACCCTGAAACTGGCCAAGAAAGCCTGAACTGATCATGTTGTTAGTCTTAGAGATACAATTATATCTCGAGATGGCTGTGGTTTTAACTTTTATGTGATAAAATTAAGATCAGTAGCGGTCGAGGAGTGGAACATACTGCTGGCGAGGAGTGGCTGCCTCTGCAAAGTGCGAACACGACGTTTGGTTCAGGGTATCCTAATCCGTAGGAGAGCTGCAAATCCCTCTCCTTTTCGTCCATGATTCCCTTTTGTCATCATCAAGTTATCGTTGTTGAGTTTGAATTGAATCACAGACTATGCATCAACTGTGAAAAATGCTATGAGATATGGGTTCATGTGAGTCTGCTTACTTGCTTGCCTTCAGGGGAGTGCCTCAGAATGAGATGCTCGATCGACAAAACATTCAGCACTGTTCCTCCCACGTTCACTGAAGCCTAGTGGTAAATAAATACTTGTTCAGTTCAGAATGTGATTAAACATCACTGAGTTGTAAGTCGATTTATCTGACAGAAAGAAGCACCACTCTACCTGATTCAGGAGTCCAAGAAGCTTATCTGGAGATGGAGGTAAACCATGCTGAAGATATGCCTGAAAGCGTAGCAAAGCACCATTTCTTGTATTAGCAGTGGAGTAGGCTATGCTCATTTCATCTCTCCAGTGTGCTGTTCAGGGCAGCTTACTGTACATGCATTATGCAGAAGTTGTAGATGTTGATCCAGAATGCCAGCTTCTGCCTGTTCGTCAGAAAACTTGGATCGACAGTACAAAGCCTCTGCATCAAGACTCTGAAAGCAAAACAAGTGGCATCAGAGTCGTTGACCCGGTAGTTCACTTACTCTGACGACTGTACTGCAGCAGCACAGGTTATAGCTAGCTCACCTCAAGTTCTTGATGTCTACAAGACACGACGATATGCGGCTTACATCGAGCGAGCTTTTCGTAAATTCAACGAATCTCTCGTGGCACCCGATCTCTTTCGCTGCTCCGTCGCCGCCCTGCGATGCTCTTCGGTTCTTCAGAGAGCCAATGGCTGCGCCATTGCTCGCAGACGACCTAGGAACAAGACTCCTGGGGCCTATGCAGGAGATGTTGAGCTTTGACGTGCCACTCAGCTCCAGCTCTGCTGCGTCCGTTGCTTTGTTCAGCTTGTGGAAGATGGTCACCGTCAGTCTGATCAGCTCCTCGGAGAGCTTGTTTGGACCTCCCATGCAGATCTTCCTCTCAGGGAGTTTCAGATTCTCAAACGAGTGGCTGCTCCTTCGCGTTTGCTCAACTTCCTCACCTGTTCAACCAAAACCATCATAACTCAAGTTGTTGTTGTTTTCACATAGACAGATCTGCAAAGATGAACAAAAAACCGAGAAACATTGCTCTTCTCTGAATGACTGAATATAAATGTACAAATAAAGACATGAGGTCCATGAATTATATAAAAAATGGAGTTTTGTGAAGTGTGAACATGTGAAGAACTGAAGATGATAGAACAATAAAAATGTAACTATCACTGAATTCCTAGCAACCTACAGGTTTTGTGGAACCGTAGCAGCCTAAAATCCCAACAAAACATGATGAAAAATCTTTGCTTTTCAGTGTATATATACAGAAAATTCTGCACCTTTGCTGGAGATAGATCCAACCGACGCCTTGTTTTCCCATTCAAGAGCTTCATCACTTCCACGACAAGTTAGTCTTGGGAGCAGCTCAGCTCCCTGGAGCTCCCTCCGGCCACCCAGACTGCAGATGGAGTGCCTTTGATGGCTGCGGTTTTGAGGCCAATTCTGCTGCTGCTGCTGAGAAATGCACTGATCAGTCCACTTGCGCTCCCTGTGCAGCCGCATCCTCAGGTCGTCCACCTTCTTCTCGAGGTAGAATATCTCGTCCTCCACAATTGCAAGCTCTGCAAGCAGGGCCCTGATCTGCAACCAATGGAGAGAAATTATAAGCTTACCAAAGCATTCAATGGTATCATGATTTACAGGAGTGTTTAGTGATATACTTCTCTCATTCTCTGAAAATTGGTATGAAGAAACATGCTCTGATAGTTGATGTGAATGCAACAGATTGCTCAGATTACTCAGGAGAGTAACAAATACAGCAGAAAATTTACAGCAGCTGTCACCCCAAGGTGAATCGAAAAAAATGTAATAAAAGTTAAAATCGTATTGATGATTCCACCTTGCAAGTGACTGACAAGTTATGACAGGAACGAGTGGCCAGGATCCGAGGAGAGCAGAAGCAGATCTGGTAGATAAGGTGAGATTATTTGTAGACAAATCGAGATTGTGTAGAGCAATGTGCAAACAGTACTAGTGTTGTCGTCATGTCAGGAGTCAGAGCCAGATAACTTAGTACGGCGAGAAGGAATCCAAAGTACACACAGTTTTTGCACCTGAGATGGGGAATCATTAACTGAAACTCTAAGTTTCTGCAAATCCTTATTCCTTACCGCATGAAAAAATCTTATGCCTCAATCATCTGTCACAACTCACAATTATCGTAGGAGGTCTCTTCTTGTCTACTCCATGCTCATTGCAGACAAGTAGCAGGCATAAACTTGACAGTATCCGTATCAGTTGTCAAATCTTATGATGACAACTCTTTCTTGGGACGTACTGATGTTTCACTTGCAATCATATTTTTCCAACAGGGTTCAGACTTTAGATTGAACAGTTTCAACTATGAAGCAGTCAAGTAAAATTTTTTTTTGCTGTGACGCAAATGATGATAAACTAAGATGAAAGGCACGATTTTGAGACTGCAAAACCGAATTGCTTCCAATTTTCAACATGCCATGATCAGTTTGCAGAATTCAGATGGACAGAGCTGAGAGAGAGGTCACCTTGGTGGGAACCAGTGTGGAGAGGCAGCAATGGCAGACGACCCGTCCCTGCAGCGAGCACTCGAGGATCCTGCTCAGCCGCTTCTCCTTGTCGAGGACCGTCTCCAGCTCGGACACCTCGAACTCGAGCTCGGCCCTCTTCTTGTGCTGCTCGTCCTTGTCCATGAGGAAGTACATGAGCTTCATCTTGCACCGCCGCACCCGCGGCCTTCTTAAGTCCGGCCGCCCCCGCCTCCGGTGGAGGGAGGAGGAGTAACTGCCGGCGGCGGACGGCCGTAATGGCGTCGGCGAGCTCATTTATGGATCTCTCTCTCTTTTCTCTTCGGCACCGGAAAGAAAGGAGGGCAGGTGAGCAGCAGAAGCAACTCGCCAGCTATCAGCTCAGCCGCACCGGCCGGTTAGTTGCCGCTTGCAGGGGGAGCAGCGGCGGCGGCGAGAGGCGGACTCGGCGGCGGTGGAGCACGGCGTTACCGCGTCACGCTTCCCGTGCGCGCGACGCGAACTGCGCGGCCATGCAACGCATGAGCGGCTTAAATTCTCGAGCGGTTGGGGGAAGCTACTCGGATTTATGCTCGTCGTGGCGGGAAACCGGCGGTTAACCGTCCAATTAATGAGTTAAAAGTTAAAACTGTCGTAAAAAAGACGGCTTTGAAACAAACAAATCCTTCGGAGAGTAGAAAAATTCAGATTAGTGTCATGTTTGGACTTGAGCACCAGAGTTTTGTTAATTTTTGCAGGAGTTAATTATGTTAAGAGTTTTGCTGTTAATTATGTTAAGAGTTTTGCCCATTCTGCTTTGTTTAAGACAGCTTGAGTGCTAAGATTACAAGATCTCAACTTAGCTCTAAGAAATATTCGATCTAGATTTGTGGATGTGAATGAATTGAATAATTAAATTAAAAACAAAATTTTAAAGTGTTTTATTGTATTTGAAGTTAGAGTTATATCAAACGTCCCCTAAATCTAGGATGGTTTTTGTTTTTAGTATAAAATAAAAAACTCTCAATACACTTGTAATTCCAGGTCTATGATTTTTTGAAAATAGAATCAGATCTGGAGTTTGACCATGTATTCTAAATGAAATCTCACGGACTAATAATGGCAGCCCAGGAAAGTTCGTACTGCCCAAGAGAATATATATCATCGTACGAATGTGTGATGTTAGGTCCCGATCTTTCAGACATCTGACAAAAGATCATGGTGTCTCACATTGGCAAGATCGGCCCATCTCAGATTGATTGGTTGCATCCGTGCAAAGAATTCTTGAACGTTTCCGTGACAATGAGCTCATAGCACACACAACACAAGATATTCCAAATCGTGGTACTGTTGCTGTTAGCTTGTAGGAATCATTCTTGGGACCAAAAAAGATGCAAAACCTTAACACCAAACCGGACAGTGCAGAACACAATTCAGAAAACCAAAGGAGATGCCTGATTCATCAGAGACTGGTGAGGAGAATGACACCAGTAGTTCACTCGGATCAGAAACTCACGTGATATATAACTCACGACAAAAGGAGCTAAAACATTATTGGCATGTTCAGTGGTGAACATTATTAGCATTGCTCAAGCTGTAGCATCAGGGAAGTGCAGGAATGAAAAGAAAGAGCAGCTGCTCCCGCACAAAATTACTAGCCACGCCCAGGTTCTTTTAATTGTGGAAGTCAAGATCTTAGGCAGACTTCACAGTGGCAGAGTTGATGATGTCGATGAATTCAAGCTACAGATCCAGGAAAGAGACAGTGTTCAGTAAATCGGGCAGGTGATCATGCCTACACAATCGTTCTACTGTGTTCATAATTTTATTTACCTTCAATGAAGCACCACCAACGAGGAAACCATCAAGATCAGGCTGTCCGGCCAGCTCCTTGCAGTTCGCAGCAGTCACAGATCCTGTAGCAAAAACATGTTGATAATCATGCATCTAGACACCATGATGGTTGCCACATAGATAAGGTGTTTGTTCAAGAAATGTATCATACCTCCATAGATGATTCGTGTGGATTCAGCAACCTCAGGACTGACATTAGTCTTGAGCCAGTCCCTCAGGACTGCATGCACCTGACACAATAGTACAAATCAATGTGTTTATAATTTAACAGTGACTGAAACAGATATTTGGAGATACTTAGCATAGTGAGCAATCCTGAAATGTATTAAAGTTCATGAACCAGAAATCTGTGCACTGTGCACTTGTGCTTATCAATAAGAAACTTACCTCTTGTGCTTGAGCTGGTGTAGCAACTTTACCAGTTCCAATGGCCCACACAGGTTCGTAGGCAATAACCACATTAGTCCAATCCTTGATCCTCTCTGTAAAATAGTCAATATCATCCAGCCTGAATTTTCACGGGTTGAATTTTTCATGTAATGTAATGCTTTATCAAACAATGCTGTTTATGACACGTTAAACAAAGTCCACATTAACTACTTGAACAGGTAAAGGCAAAGAATAGCATGCGTATTCACTAATGGAGATGTGCTTGTTCCTAGAGTATAGTTGCCACATGGTGAATTACTATGCTGATAGCCAAGTGGCTTAAATTAAGACTTATACAAGCTTTAACCGATGTGAAATGTGTAGAACTTAGCAAAAAAAGAAGTGAGTTGTATAAAGATTATATGCCTGGAAACTAAGCCTAGATCATTTGAACACTTGGCTAACATTAAGGCTTATACAAGCTTTAACTGATGTGAAATGTGTAGAACATAGCCAAAAAAGAAAGTGAGTTGTATAAAGATTATATGCCTGGATCATTTGAACATGCAGGCCATTCACGGCAAACCATTGAGACCAAAATGAGTACACCAATGGATAAGGAATTCAAAAGAACATACATGATCAAAGGTACAAATATGCATAATAAAGAGAAAGAACTGACTCAAAAGGACCAAAAGTAGAAAATAAATACCAGCAATTGCTTTTGTTTGTGCAGAGACAACATCCATGGTTGATCCAGATTCCCTCTGTTCAAGGGTCTCACCAACACATGCAATGACCTTTAAGCCCTGAGCAAGTGCATATGCCACTTTGTCGCCAACAAACTGCAATTCAGGAAATGGTATGATGTGATTAAGTGATTATGATACGAAAACCTCAAGCACAGTAAATCATTCACCAATTATGGTGAAGAAAAACACATTTAGAAAACTAAAATCTATTTGGTGATAGTAGTATTGGATTAGGAATTTAGGATTAAAAAGTGTCAGCTCGGTAACTACAGTATTGTTTGCAATAACAATGCTCCACAGGTTTGATTGATTGCAATGTTTCCAGTTAAAACTACACAAAATTTATATATGCACATTTCATAGAATGTCAATTAGAGCATACCTCACTTGATTCTCCCAACAAGCTCCTCCTTTCAGAGTGTCCAAGAATAACTGAGGGAACACCAAGGTTGACAAGCATCTCAGCGCTGCAATGGAAACAATACATTATCAGCCAAATTAAACAGCAGATGAGTTGAATGGTGCATGATTCATAACCTCACCTAAAAGCAAATACAGATATGGACACTGCCAATCATAAAAGATTATCTGTCACTGAACAAATATAACAATATGCCACTGGCAATACTAAGTGAAGGTAGGGTAGCTTGAAAAGATGGCACTATTTCTGGCTGATGTTAAAATGAACATGAGACTTAATCCAACAGAGTAACGATGCATGTTTTGGCAAGTAGGTCTGTTGCAATGCATGTTTTGGCAAGTAGGTCTGTTGCAAACCTTCTGATGACCATTACAACATACCGGATGTACAACTGAAACAGAACTGGGGACTAACCTGATCTCACCAGTGAAAGCCCCACCCTTCTTCACCCAGCAGTTCTGAGCAGCAACTTGGAACTCTGGTCGCAGCTGACTCTTGACCACAGGAAGGAACACATAAGGCGGGCTCACAACCACCTCTGCAGCACAATTGTTCCAAATAGATAAGCATCCCCTACCATGCACCTTTTTCTTTACAAAATTTCTTAGGAATGATGAACACAGATAATACTACTATTAAAACTATTAAAAAGAATCAAGCTGTAACGTAGGCCTCCATACCAACAACATCTGGAGAAGGAACCTGTCCTTCATTCAGAATTTTGACGATTTTGTCCACCTGGTCAGTGGTCCCATTCTGTAACATCAAAATGAAACATGGCAGTAAGTTTTAGCAAGCAATTAAGGGAAGATGGATACAGCCCACACAAACTACATTCAAATCACGCAAGTTCCTCAGTGCTTTTTTACGCATCTCTCAGCATAGACATGTATGATAAATTCCATAAGAAGCATTAATAGCATTAATACATACCACTATCGTTTTCCTAGTGCATGATGTGTTTCAGGTATATACATGAGTGTTCGAGAATCTACTGCATGATTTCCAACAATTCAGCAAAAATATCAATTGAAATAGATCAACAAGGCTAATATACATCACTGATTATTAGATCTCCAGGTGTTGTCTCTCTTGAGCTTACCTAGACTTTACTACTGTAGATACTCGATAACACACTTCACAAACATGAGTAGTGCAATGGAACGCCTAAAAGTTCGATTAACTCGAAGCTCACAATAGACCATATCATGTAACAGCTTATCTCGCGTTGACACACCAAAAATGCGTGTCACCCGTATCTGATCCCTAATTAGAAGTATGGATTAGCTCTACGTCCTGAAATTTAGCAAAAAAATTGAACACAGATGAATGCTTTGCTAAAAGAAGCACCAGACAACCGCAACGAACCCGTGGCTGAAAAAACAAGACCAAATCTTCAGATGTATTGCCCGGATCTCAAAAGAAAAGATCCCACCTTTTAACTAGTGCATCAATCTCCTCAACCAAACATCGAAAAACTACACATAAAAACACCTTAATCTCCGCAACCAACTTTTTTCCGGGGAATCTCTACCGCGGTCTGAATCAGGGTGGAGGAATTATTCCTTACATTTCGAGAAAAAAAAGATCCATCTTTACACTTCATGCCAACCCAGACAACCAAATCACTAAATTGTGTCCCAGAAAAAAAGAAGAGCAGCGAAATCGATTTTTCCACGCCGATTCATCAAGAAACGAGAACATGCAGCTAGGGAGCTCGAGAAGAAAAGAGAAAATTACGCATTTCCAGTTGCCACCAACAAAGAACTTGCGGCCCATCTCGAAGAGAGCTGATTAGATTGGGTTGGGACGGGAGAGGGGGAGAGTGCTCAAGATTGGATTTTTGTTCTTGTGAAGGAAGAAAAACACCAAAACCAGGATAATATAAGGGGAGCAAAGGTGTGGCCTCCGATGGGATCACATGAGGCTGGCCGGCTCTAGTGACAATGACAGGTGGGTCCCACCACCACCATCGAATTTTCTGGAGTTTCCCAAAAATTATCTGCTCCTTTTTTAAAAAAAAATGAACTGTGTATTCCAGCTTTTAAACTATGTAAAAAAGACTTAATTTATACTTTCTTAGTTATTATCAGTTCATAAATAAAACAATTATCTATTATTTATCTATTATTTAATAATATTATTTTCATATTGATAAAACATATTTTAGTATTCTACTCTCATAACTAATTTATCAATTTTATTCCAACAACAAGTGCTTTGTTTTTTACTAATAGTATTCATTTTCAAAACTTAGTATCAGCCTTGAATCCATGGGCTGATCGGACTAAATCAGATCTAATTTCCATCTTGATCACATATAAATACAATTAAGTCTACTTCACTTAACTGCTCAATTATCATGTAAAGCCATTTTCTTGATATTTATCTTGGCAGGTGTTAGAACTGAACTATTTGCAGCAATGGAACATGCTCATCTTCGACAGCACAGCTAAACTAAACTAGCTATTATTGTATCTGTGGCAAAGAGGGGCATCGCTTGCTGTTCCAAAAAGATATTATCCAGCACCAAAGTGAGACTTTGGGTGTGTTTCATGCTGTTCCTGCTTAACTGTCCAGTTTTAATATGAATCTGATTAGGTCAGCTGGCCAGTACAGGAGCAGCGGCCACTGGTAACGCCGATGTAGATGATCCTGGCGTCGGCGAGTGGTATCGTGGGCGCGGAGCGGAACAATGGGCGCCGCCGCCGTGGCAG
>KE373312.1:258251-269243 GCA_000418225.1 Zizania latifolia | reverse complement strand
TTCTTCCAGGAGACCAGCACACCGGCGATCGACCTCAAGGTACCACCCATGCTTGGCGCATCTCCATTGAAGAGACATCCATTTCAATGCTTCTACAGCTCCCTATGTTGCTTGTCCACCATCTTGAGGGCTCGACACCACCAGCTAGAGAAGGTTCCAACTCCAGGCTGAGGTGCCACCAACTGCAACCTGAGCTTCGTCAGGACAGAGAACCACACCTGTCTCGCAAAAACACAAGACACCAACAAATGTTGGATAGTCTCATATCACAAAGAGGACATGCCGCCGGGTGTGGCCATGCTTGGCCAATCTGTCCGTAGTCCAACAACGGTTAAGAATGGCGAGCCATATGAAGAATTTGCAGTGTAAAGGCACCCATGTCTTCCATACATGCTTCCAAGGTGCAAACCTGATCGAGCCAACAAAGAAGACCTTGTAGGCCGATTTGCTTGAGTAGACTCCAGAACCAGATAACTTCCAGATGTGTTGGTCTTGCAGTCCGTGTTGGAGAGCTTCTCCTTCCACCAAATCCCATAACAGCAAATATTCCTCGATTGCCCTCACAGAGAGGGCGCCCTTGATATCAGCCACCCATCGTCGATTCTCCAAAGCTTCGCCCACCGTCCTTTGGCTGATTGCCCTTCTTGGAATGAGAGCAATGAGGTGAGGAGCAACTTCAGCAATAGTACAGCCATGCAGCCAGCGATCCGACCAAAACTTAGTGTTATTGTAGGACTCATAGAGTCGTTTGCAAAATCTTTGAACTGTGCTAATGTACCCATCATTGTTGCCCCACTGCAGAAGCTGATTCTCTTTGGAGTTCCACAAGAACAGCTGCAGGAACACCAAGAAGGCTTACTCTCGTACTTGGAGGAGCACAATGAGCAGATTCCTGATATTATCAATCTTGTCTTGTCAGCAGGCATTGATTTATTGGAGGCACAAGAAGCATCGAATAAGGGTGGTGACAGCAGCAATGCCAATGCATACAGTGAGAGTTTGTGTTGGTTGCAGTGGTTAATGTTCAATAATGAGCCACACACAATGCTTGATGACTTGGAATGTCGCTCTGCAGGAGAGCATGCTGTCTGTGGGTCTGTTTGGGGACAGAATGATCTTGCTTACCGCTGCCGGACCTGCGAGCATGATCCCACATGTGCAATTTGTGTCACATGTTTCCAGAATGGCAATCACAAGGACCATGATTACTCTATCATGTATACAGGTGGTGGATGTTGTGACTGTGGGGATATTGCTGCCTGGAAGCCTCAAGGGTTTTGCTCAAGGCACAAGGGGGTCTGGCAGATTAAACCACTTTCAGAGGAGCTTGCAAGCTCTGTAGGAACTGTGCTGGATGTGCTCATGCAGTTTTGGAAGGAGAGGATATGCCTGGTGGAAGGTATGCCCCATGCAGAGGGCAATGGTGGTAGCTTGTGCAAGAGGGTTGCCGAAGAATTGACAACTTCTGTTGCTAACATGCTGCTTGAGTTCTGCGCATGCAGTGATAGTCTTCATAGTTTTGTTTCCCAAAGAGTCCGCGATTGTCCATACCTATTAGATGTATTGATAAGGGCAGAAAGGTTGCTGGACAAGAAGGCTGTTAAAAAATTGCATGAGTTGCTATTGAAACTTATCAGTGAACCAGATTTTAAGTTTGAGTTCGCCAAAGTTTTTATACACTACTATACTGTTACATTTGGGGAAGTTATTGAAGGGTGCAATGATATTCAGCCGGCCGACTATCCTCTGATGCCTACCTTTTCTGTGCAAATATTCACTGTGCCTAGACTGACTCCTTGGCTTGTGCGCGAGGTGGATTTGTTGGGAGTTCTTCTTGGATGCCTGACAGACTTATTTCTTTCTTGCACTGGTGAGGACGGCCGTTTACAGGTATGCTTGATTCGTTCTTTCTATGGTTTAAAAAGTTATTCTGACCCAACTGCTGCATACTAATGTTGTTTCTTTCCAAGTATAATAACAGTGACAATTTTGCTTGAACATATTTCTCTCTTATGTTCTTCTGTTTTTGATACATTAATAATCACTTAGCATCAGCCCTGACTCTGTTTGCATGGTATCAATCAATCAATCAATCATTAGTTAGCCTAGCATCTCTCAAAATTATGAATAAGGGTAATAAAGATAAGTTACTTGGATAACCCAGAATGGTTGGACAATAGGCACCCCCTTGATGGTTTCTGCTGTTTATATTGACATAGCCAGTGGATCTCTGAAATATTGGTAGAGATCTCTGATTGCCTTTTAGTTAGTTTGATTTTTGGGCCTTCTTTCATTATGCATTGATCAACTATATATTGTGATTCATATAGTATTATGTGATTTCGTATGGTCATGGAGGTCTTTGTACTTTCTTATTTGCAGACAAACAAATGGACCAATTTATATGATGCTACAGTCAGACTATTGGAAGATACATATTATGTCCTTAGTCATGAGGAGGTTTCTATATATGTTGCATATGAGAGGCCTGATTTAACAAGGTCATGGATTAAGCTCTTGTCACTTGTACAAGGAATGGATCCTCAGAAGAGAGTGACAAGTATTCATGGTGAAGATGAGAATGAGAACCTATCCGCACCCTTTGTGCTGGGACACTATCTTGGAATCTGTCATAATTTTTTGTCGAGGGGAGCATTTTCTCCTCCTTATCAACATGAGTCAACTGATGTTACTGTTGGTTTCACTGCCATAAAAGGCATGGAAAGTGCTGAGAATCAGCAGCATGCAAAAGTGGGGAGGTTCACCCAGCATAGCTCAGGGTGCAATTCAGGTAGCAAAGACAGTTCTTCAAGTAGTGGATTGCCACCGCCTGCTGCCTGGTTGATTCTTCAGTGCCTGAAAGCTATTGAAAGTTGGCTGGAACCAGGTATAGCTCTGAGGGGCAAGTTGTCCTCCCTTGATGTGAGCAGTAGTGATCCTCACAATTTTATGGCTTCACTTGAGGATCCTTTGACTATTAGTAACAAGGGCAGATCAAATACAAATATTGTTGAGATGGATGCCAAGATAAATGAAGAATCCCAAGCAGATGATATTGCAGATTGTCCTGATTCATTTAGTACTTCTGTTCAATATCCAGACAGTATGATGCAGATTGATCAAACAAGGTTGCCTCATTCTAGTAATATGGCAGGCAAAAGAACGAAGCATGAAAGTAGCAATGCAACAGATACACAGTTGCACCCTGAGAATGCCATTTCTTATACTCTGACTGATGGCAGCCTTTTGTACGCCCACCCAGATTCAAGAATTGAGGAGCTAGGTATACT
This sequence comes from Zizania latifolia, assembly GCA_000418225.1. Lineage (NCBI taxonomy): Eukaryota > Viridiplantae > Streptophyta > Magnoliopsida > Poales > Poaceae > Zizania > Zizania latifolia. Next base: position 265,953 of record KE373312.1, on the reverse strand, counting down.
CAACACAGTAGGCTGGCCTCATGTTGTTTTTGATGTCAGTTCACAAGAAACATCTTTCCATATACCTCTACACCGTATGCTTTCTTTCCTACTGCGGAAGGCAATGCAGAAATGTTTTGGAGAGGATGTCAAGCCTGAGCAATGCTCAGTTGCTCAGACCAATGAGTTCTTTTCTCATGTACTTAGAAGTTGTGAGCCGTATGGGTTTGCATCGATTGTGATGGAGCATCCATTAAGAGTAAGAGTATTTTGCGCACAAGTGCGTGCTGGAATGTGGTCTAAGAATGGTGATGCAGCTATACTGAGTGCTGAGTGGTACCGCACTGTGCAAAGGTAAGTTCTTCATAACAAGTGGGTTTGTTGTTCAACTAATATACCTGAAGGTAATCTTGTTCTTGTTACCCCACATTCCAGGCTTGAACAGGGTCTGGAGTCTGATCTGTTTCTTCTTCAATGCTGTGCTGCACAATCTTCTCCGGAGTTTTTTGTTAAGACCATTCAAGAAAGATTTGGATTGTCAAATTATACATCTTTGATTCTTGCAGAACAGAATGAGTAAGTCCCAAGTTACTTGATCATGATACATCAACTCCTGTTGCTGTCATGTATTGTTTTTAGTATGACCACAAGTACTTAAAATGTAGGGCTATTACAATAATATTTATTTCTTTCACACCCCACTAAGCTCTGCTATAATTATCGCAGGAGTTAAAATGATCTTGTACCTATAATTACTTGCTCTCTCTGTCTCTCTCTTGCGCGCGTGCACACATGCGCACGGTTGCCTTTTTCTTTTGGTCTTGCACTCTTGCTAACTGTTATTTCTGTCATCACGAAAAAGGAAAAGCACAACCATTTTCTTTTGTTGGTGGTTTTACGGTGAAGGAAAATAGTGTTACTTATTTTGTCAACACAATCTTTGACATTTGGAGACCTGTTTTGCACTACCGCACTGCCATTTCGTCAGTTTCGCACTTGAGTGATGTTCATGTCCTCAATTGGGAAGGTTGATGATTTGTTGGTAGATTGCTTGTCCCCTTCTAATATTTTGCCATACTATGTACTGTGGCATTGCTGACATGGGTCCTGTATCAGATTTATATCACATGTTAGTATGTTAATGTTCAGGCATGAAATGTAACAGCACCTTGGATTAAGCAGCAGCTATTATTAGGAAATCTATTCTGTTAGCTATGGTATCTTATTTAGTAGTTAGACAAAGCTCATAGTTATTGATGTGGTAAGGCGACACTAGGCGCCTGATTACCTTTTTAACTTTTAAGTGATAAGGCGTGTAAGGCAAGGCGACACCTTACTAACATAGAAAATATAGGAATTAGGAAAACAAATATCAATACATAAGTAGCAAATTCCAAATAGCAATAGCAATATAGCATGATAAAAGTAGAAAATACCAAATAGCAACAGACCAATAGCAATGTAGCATTGTAGCATAATAAAAGTAGAAAATAAGTTCAACACCCCAACTATTTGGTCTGACTCTGACTTGCTGAGTTGCTGGGCTGAGGGCAATTCATGAAGGGCCATCGATTTGTGAGGTAATTACGAAAAGTGCCACTGTCCTCTGACTTCCCTTTCCCCTGCGTGCACGCACGTGGAGATGTGTGTGAGACAAGCTACAGGGGGAAGCGGCTTGATACGAGGGTGTGGTGGGGCGGTGACACCATGGATGGCTGCTGCGCCTCGGCCACGGCCGCAGGGTGGCAGCCATCCTCCCCATCACCAGCTGCGACGACCTATGCCGCAGCTGCTCACCCGTGTCACACCGGGCTGAAGGTGCACTGCCCCCGCCGAGCTCCAGCGGCCCCAAATGGAAAACGCCCTCAACCACGGCTAAGGCTTGATGACCATGGACAAACTATTATTTAGATTAATCCTATCTATGATTGTTAGGGTAGTCTTCTATTTAAGAGGCTTATAGTAATCATTGGCATTGAGCTAGAACAAAAAGAAGTTCCTTTTAGTCATTCTCTCTCTTTCCCTGCTCTTGTGGTCTATTGGTCTGGCTGCCTCCATAGTGTCATTTGAGCTGCTTGGTTCCCAGGACACATTGATCAGGTGAATTGTCCTTACCCCTACCACATGCATTACATGTTATCATATATCAGCATACAGTGAAATGCCATTGCCTTGCTGTGATGTTGTCTCATTCACTCATTGTTCTCCTCAGCTGTCTAGATTAATTATTTACTTGATTTTTTTTGTCAATTCAAGAAATATGTGATGCCAAATTAGGTTGACAGCTAGCCCATTTCAGGTATGAATCAGTTCTGATGCAAGAAATGCTAACTTTTCTGATACAATTAGTCAAAGAACGCAGATTTTGTGGGCTTTCCACATCAGAAAACTTGAGGAGAGAATTGATTTATAAGTTAGCTGTTGTGGATCCGACACGCAGCCAGATTGTGAAGTCTCTTCCCCGTGCCCTTTCAACAAGTGATCAACTTCAGAACGTTCTGGATTCACTTGCAATTTATTCTAGTCCATCTGGCATGAAGCAGGTTTTTATCCTTCTAGTTATATTACATGCTTATGCAAATCTGTTTTATCTTTGAAGGCATGTTTTACAACAAAAATTATCACAGGGGAAGTATGTGCTTCGCCAAGCATTCTGGAAGGAACTGGACTTGTATCATCCCCGGTGGAATTCCAGGGAGCTACAAATTGCTGAGGAGAGATATTACCGTTTTTGCAAAATACCTGCTCTCAATGCTCAGCTACCTCAATGGACTCATGTTTTTAGCCCCCTGCGTAGTATTTCTAAAATTGCAACATCCAAAGCTGTCCTTCAAATTGTTCGCTCTGTTCTCTTTTATGCTGTTTACAGTGATTCATTATCTGTATCACGTGCCCCTGACAATGTTCTTGTGACGGGTTTGCACCTGCTTTGGTTGGCACTTGACATATGTGAATCAGAGAGTAAAACATATGCCAACCAATACGGTATGGATATAGGGCAGCATGATGATGAATCATGGGTTGTCCCCTCATCATATGCAGAAGAGGCATTTCCCATATTGACCTACTCTACTGAACTAGTAGCTCCAGTGTCTGGCAAAGTGAAGAACGAGAGCATGCTGACCTTGCTGGTTTCATTAATGCACAAATGCAAGGAAGACAATGATATCTTGTTTTCTGGATCCAAGTACTGCAATATTTCATCTCTAGTTGAGAGCTTGTTAAAGAAATTTGCCAAGTTAAGTAAGGAGTGCATGTCTGCAGTAAGACAATTGGAACCACATGTAGTCCTGTCTATGCCACAGCATGCCAGTTGCAAACAAAGTCAAGGATCTTTGGATTCTATGGAAAAGAAGGAAAAAGCACGCCAACGCCAAGCTGCAATTATGGTAAGATTCAAATTTAAATTTTCACACAGTTTAATTGTAGTCTCAAGCCATATCCCAAAAGACTAGTGGTGGTGTTGGTGCTGGCAGTGAATCTGCCGCCCCACCACTTCTCATTGCAGTTTTTTTAAATTGCCCCCTAAGATCTTCTAATATGGTAGAATTACAACGTAAATGGATTTTCACATATGTAGTATATAACTAAGGTGGACACCTCCATTAACATAGTTTAGGCAATATATAGTTATGATTTTTTTTATCCATATCAAAGCATGGACATTTAGCTAGTCTTAGTTAAAATGCAAAGGTTTGTTGGATGGGTTTGCAAAACTTGGATGATCACATTGATTTTCTTTAGTACAGAAATGCTAGGTCTTCACTTTCCTTGTTTACCTATTAGTTTGTTTTTTACCCTCAATCCATACATAGTCTGCTTGCCCTTGATTGCTAATTTACTTGTTGATGTTGGCATTTCTTCTTTGCAATTTTGCATTATCTTGTATTGTAAGCATTACTTTTCTTTTCTGTATATGTTAGGCGAAAATGAGAGCAGAGCAGTTGAAGTTTGCTGAAAGTATGAAGTCATCAGGAAGTGAGGGACATGATGTTCCAATATTTGAGCCAGACGTGTCCAGTTCAAGTGGTGTAGTCTCAGAGGAGTCGCTACCAGTTTGCTCTCTGTGTAGGGACTCAGATTCTAAAAGTCCATTGTGCTATCTGATTCTTCTTCAGGTAACCACTGTTTGCTTTGCAATGGCTTGCTCATTTCAACTATTCTCATATCTACATGAAGTAATGATCACCTTTCTGTAATATTTTGACTCATTTTCTGATCTTTATTTCAAAGCACATGCTGATAGGGTTAATTATAACTATTTTAGTATGCTATTATATGTTGGTGCTTTTGTACATGCTTCCTTATATGTTCTATAATCCAGAAATCCCGGCTTGCAACTTTTGTTGAGATGGGTAATCTGTCCTGGGAAAATCCAACTCAATCAAACAAGATATGTGGGTCCACCAGAAGGGAAGTATCAACTGATCCCTTGGGTGCTGCTCCTTGTAGTTCAGAGTTCATTCCTAATACAGCAGTAGAGCCATCTTTTGATTCAGATGCCATGGATGTTGACACTTTTCTTGATGTGTCAAATGAGCAACATCCACTGATTAGATATATAGCATCTTTCCCAAGTGGATACTCTAACAGCAATGCAGATGATACTATCTCCCTTGAGACAATCGAGGCTGATATCAGCAAGTCTATTGTAAATGATTTGTTTGGGTCCAGCAATGTAGACAGTAAACTGACTAAAGATGATGGGCAGACATTGTCTCCTTCAAACCTCTCAGTTGGCTCCAAGAAAAACAGAAGCCCCAAACGTTCTGTGCTGGGAACATATGTTACTTGTCTGTCAACAAAACACCTTCATTCTATGCTCTATGATGTAGCCTCAAAATCTTCTTGTTCAGCATCAAGGAACAGATTTGGTCCTGTTGGTTGCGATGGCATCCACATATCCTCTTGTGGACATGGTGTACATCAGGAATGCTATGATCGATATTTGTTCTCCTTGAAACAAAGGTAGGCCATATGACTTCCACTAAAATCCTCTTAGTTCATTCTTATTTAGTTCCAAGTAGGAAATTCATCATTGCATATTGTATTATTGTTCCCTTTGTATGGTGCCATATTTGAATGGTAATCACACAGTTATAGCAGTGCACCGTGCAAAACTTAACAATTGGTAGCTTTTAGATTTTACATTTAGTCGGCCATTCAATTTTATAGGTTTCATGTTCACATCTTGAAATCAAAATTTTTACCTTGCAGTTTTAGCCTTCTAGAAGCCTACAATTGTTGATTGAACATAAGAGTGGTTCCTCATAGCTTATTCTAGCTGCTTACACTTCTGTTGACTACATTTACAGATATGTCAGGAGACTTGGTTTTGAAAGTGGTCATATTGTTGATCCAGATCTGGTATTTTCTATTTAGACATTTCATAACTCTCTCATTCTGTACCACACACACACACTCTCTCTCTAATTCTGTATGTTTGCCCAGGGAGAGTTGCTGTGTCCAGTCTGTCGCAGATTTGCAAATTCTATCCTTCCAGCGTTACCTGATTTCTCTAGTACACCCTTGAGGAAGGTGGTGCCATCTGAAGCTCCTCTTGCCGCATCATGGGTGACTATAAGTAACTTACAGTTTCCTCGTGCACTTTCGCTTCTAGAAAGTGCTGGAAAAAATGTTGGACGAAGCCAGTTTTTAAAAGCTTTATGTGGTAAGGTCAATGATACTACAGAGCCAGCTCTAGATCCTTCCCTTCGAAGGCTGTCGATGCTTTACTATCCTCAGAGCCACAAGAGTTTTTCAGCATCCGAAAGGCTAAACCCATCCTTGTTTCTCTGGGATACACTTAGATACTCTGTGGTATCTACAGAAATTGTTTCTCGTGGTAGAATGGCAGGCTATTCTGAATCAAAGTCATGCCTAGTATCTTTACGCCATGAATTGAATTCATCAAGTGGATTTATACTGTCTCTACTATTTCGTGCTGCTCACTCTGCAAGAAAACTGAGTCACCTTGAGGTTCTTTTGAGATTTGAAGGTATACAACTGTTAGCAGGCTCTATTTGCTCTGGCATTTCTGGTGATAAAGACCTTCTGAATGCCACTAAGTGGAAAGGTATACAATGCACACTTTATACCCCATCTCCACCTTTTAATTTTTTTCTCAGTATGTCTTTTGGTATCCTACTCCTGTTTCTGACAAGTATCATGATAAGATGTTGACATATTTGTGCAAGAGAAAGTGTCAGATAGTTTTAGGGTCTGACGGTCTTAAGAAACCAAAGTCTCATAACTGGGTAGTTTGATGCACTTCTTTTTTTCTTGGGGACTTGGACTCTTGTTTTGCAGAAAACTTGAATATCTCTACATCTTGCATGTGCATTTTATGCCCTCATAAATTATAGAAGAAATCATATTTGAATATCCACTCTTACATTTTTTATTTTTAACAGGCGTGTTGCCACCTATGGTTGACTCCACCAGTGAGGGTGGAGTCTTCCCTGATATCCAGTTTTGGAAACAATGTGCTGATCCAGTCCTTGCTCAAGATCCCTTTTTGTCATTGTTGTCGACTCTTTTCTGTCTACCTGTTCAGTTTCTAGCATCTACCGAATTCTTCATCCCTTTTGTCCACCTATTCTATATTGTTTGTGTTGTTCAGGTTAGCTGTTTTGCCTACTCCTGGAATGAACATGCTATCTTTTCTATTACTTTATAACATTTTATGGTATGCATTGTGCTGTAGGCCTTGATAACTTGCTATGGAGAAGAAACATTTGACAGATCAAGCTTCAGCAATTGCCTTCTTAATGATGTTTGTCAGACTATGTCAAGATATGATATTGCTAGAGAATATTTTGTATCCAAACACATTGATCCCTCTTGTCACCCAAAAGATATGGTCCGGAGATTGACTTATCCTTATCTTCGGAGGTGTGCATTGTTTTGGGAGCTCCTAAAATCATCTTCCTCAGCACCCTTGTTCGACAGTTCAAATATCTGGGAAGGATCACATCTTTACTTGAATAATAGCGCAACAGAAGGCAGTTCTTCACTGGCAATGGAGTTGAATGGAATAAGGGAATTGGAAGACCTTTTTCAGATTCAGTCATTGGATCCAATCCTCCAAGATGAATCTGTACATATGCTGACGCTAAAATGGTCGCAACATTTCTGTGAGGAATACAAAACCCGTAAATATAGAGGTGTTCACTTTTCTACCCCTGCAGTGCCATTTAGACTGATGCAGTTACCTCCTGTCTACCAAGTTCTCCTGGAAAGGTTTAATCTGAACCTTCTAAGTTGGAATTTTGTTCTTTATTCCTTCTCACTCTGGTTCAGTGTCTTCAAGAACCAGACCTTGCTTTGTAAGGCTAACGGCTTACTATTTTCCCCACTAGATATGTCAAGATGCAGTGCCCTGATTGTGGTTCTGTGCCTGATGAACCAGCATTGTGTTTGCTTTGCGGCAAACTATGTTCACCTAATTGGAAACCATGCTGCAGGTGATGGTGTTCTGGTTCATTTAATTCTTGTTTTACTTTTGTTGGTTATATTTTAGTTTATCAAAGGGGTAAACCTGTATTTTGTTTATTGTGTGTAGGACTGGGAAATGCCTTAATCATGCATCTCAATGTGGTGCTGGTGTTGGCATATTTCTTTTGGTGAGGGTATGTATTAGATCATCTCTCATCCAACAAAGCTGTTAACTACATATTGTTCTTGTTCTTGCTGATATTGAGATGCCTTTTTTTCCCTCCAG
>KE373312.1:227915-243936 GCA_000418225.1 Zizania latifolia | reverse complement strand
TTCTGGTAAGTTCTACATAACAAGGAATTATAGTTGTTACGGTGACGCGGCGAAGCGTGGCAACCTATCACCTTCACAACTTTACATCTCTTATGGCATGCAGCGTGATGTTGCCATAGATACATCGACGTGACGAACAATCAAATACATTAGGATCACTAGGACATGTAAATGTAAAGTTGGTAGCAATACAAATGTAGCACAAAAAAGACTTAATGTAACACAAAAGAGACTTATGACATATTTGTTTCAGTTTGGGATTATAACAATTCACCTTATTTTCATAAGTTAAAACAAACATGTCAGTTTATTATGTCAGTTTATTATAATCTGGAGTACAGATTATAATAATCTAGTAAGCTGATCCAATCCAACTTTTTTCTATAAGCTGGATTGTTATAATCCTAAGCTAAAACAAATATGCCCTTAATGAAACATTAAAATAGCAATGCAAATATAGCATAAAAGACATAAAACTATCTTAGCTCTAAAAGTTTTGAATTCCTCATCTATTAAAAATCATTTAAAGCAAATTATAAAGAGTGACTTTCCTTCCTTTTCTCATCTATTAAAAATCATTTAAAGCATATTATAAAGAGTGACTTTCCTTCTTTTTATCTTTCATTCTCTTTCTCTTCTCTTTCCTTCTCTTCCTGACTTCCTCTTATATTTCCTTCCTTTTCTCTTTCATTCTCTTCCTCTTTCAGGCTCGACCCAACCCGATGCTGCCCAAACCCCATTGCTTCCCACCACCACCGCCCAATCCCTGTCGTCGTCCACCGGAGCAGCTCCTTGCTGTGACGCCGCCATCCCGCGAGCTTGCGCGGCCGCGTCCGCACGTCGTCTCGACGACTTCCTAGGGCTCCCGCACCTCGACACAAAGGGCTCACGGTGGCGGCGGCCAGAAGAGAAGTGCGGCGGTAGGAAGAGACATGTGGCGACTGGAAGTTGCGGCGGTTGGAGAAGAGAAACACAGATGCGGCTAGGGTTTTGGCAATGCACTAGGACCAAACATGTATTTTTTACCCCTCTCCCTCCTGTATGGCGGGCGCCACACGACGCACAGCAGTGCCACGCTCCTGTGGCACCCGCCATGGACTGCCTGCGCTGTGGCATCTTATGGCGAATAACAAAATCACGCCACGGTGATATGGCGACGATATATCGTCGCCATAACAACTATGCAAGGAATCAAGTATTTACTACACTGAGAGTCAAATAGGAAATTCCCTACTTATGAGTTAATATTGCATCATAAGTTACATAACTCACCCTAAATATCAAGGAAAAACCATTTCAACTTCATGAATTGCGCTTATGTGTTGTTCAATTACACTCTGCTCCACCTACTATTCATGGCCTTTTAGCAAGTAAAAGAAAAAAAATGAAGTAGCCAACTTACCACCACTGCCTTTTCCCTGACTGTGTTTCTTGTCAGAGATCATCTTAGTAGATCGCAGGCGCCGACGGAAGCCAAAGAACTGAAGAATGCTCCATTTACACCCATTGAATTCCTTCCCATAAAACGCGGACTCCTGATGGTGCAATAGCTGGGCCATTTGGTGTTAGTCTGGCAACAAAGGATGGGTGGTTCCTTATAACCACCCTTGCAGAATAAGGAACAATTCCTCAGCTTTTAAACCCTGTCATGAACAGATTAACCACCGATTAACAATTCAGCGAATAGCACAAATAATGTCATTCATTCTAACTCCAAATAAATCATTGCTTCAAGAACACACTAGAATTCTGGAAAAGTACATGAGCCAAACATATTTAATATCGCGAAAGATGGTCTCCAACCAAGTATCCACAAAATTGGTTAGCCAAAGGCAGATTTAATCATGAGGAAACACACACCATAATCAACGAATGAGCTAATAAAAAAAAGGTTAAGAGAGGGTCTTTTGCACCTTTTCAGGCAGAGAAAAAACAATGATGCTGACATAAACACCCCTCTTTCTGAAAACACGCACACAAACACCCACCTACTGCAATTAAACCATTTCTTAAGACGCACTAATTAATCCATCTATCCATAAATATCCTTGTTAGTTAGTGTTTCAATTCGTAATCAATAATTGGACGATGGAGAAATGAAATCTGCACAGGGAGAGGCTCTTTAGTGAAGAAAAAGACTGTGATCCCCATCAATTTCTCGAAACAACATATTTAAACCGTGCGCAAATGTTTCCACGGTGCGAAATCACGAAGGAGAACGAAGCTTCTAAGGAAAAAATGGTGAATCAGCGCAGGAAATCTGGTCACATGAAAAACAGCAAGTTCTTGTGAGCTCTTTTTCACTAGTAATTTTATTGTGCAAGAAAAGAAAATGACCGTGGACAGGTAAAAATAAATAAACAAAATCACACACATTTCTCAACTCAGAGCCGAACCTAACATGGGGCATGGGGGAATTAGCCAAAAATTCTAGAAACAAACTGCTAGTACTACTGCACTAGGCATCGAAGAAATCCGGAAGAAACTGGATGGGTTAGTTGCAACGGGATAAATCAATCCAAGTTCGGATGAAATCCGGAAGAAACTGGATGGGTTAATTGGATGAAAGAAATCAATGCAAATCCGAATGAAACAGTGACAGAGAGAGGGAGATGGACATCGCAAAACGCGTCCTTTTACTGATCCAAACAAAATGCTGAAAAAAGCATCTCCTTTGTTACTAGCAAAGAAAAAAGCAAAAACAAAACGTAACCGAAAGACCACCCGAGTCCTGAGCTGAAGCTTCGCGAGCTCTCCAGCTCCAGCTGATCGATCAACTGAACAGAAGCTGACTGCCGCCTTTCCACAAACAGATTAAACGCAAACCGAAACACAAACAGCGCGCACCGCCATCAAGAACCCACGAAACACGCACAGAACCAACGCAAAAGAAACCACCTTTCCTTCAAAGTTCAAAGCATGCTCCGTAGAAAACGAACCTTCGATTCAGATGATGGCGCCTGCAGCCGACAACCCAGAAAAAGATTTGGTATTTGATTCGAGAGGGCTGGCGCTCCTGGAGGAGTTGGTGAATGGGAAAAGCCGAAACGGGAATTCCCCGATTATGGAATGGGAGGAGAGGGATCCGAGATGCAAGGAAGGGAGAGATGAGGGGGTTTCCTGTTAAGTTCGGTCCGCGCCGGCCTGCCTGAATGGCGGGTGCTGGCAGTTGAAAACTTCCACTCTTTTGACAGTTATCAGTTTCCTCTTCTTCTTTTATTTTCTTCAGAAAAAATGTTTCCTTTATGTGTTTTTGCAATGGTTTTAGGAACTCATATCCATCTTTTAGATTTGACAGAATATTGAAAACTGATAACTTTAGTATAATAACTGACCGCTATTTTTCGTTGAGTAATTTTATGGTCTTTAGTGGGGTACAAAGAGGTAAAAAAAATTTGGTATCTCCCTTTCATTTTCGTTACTGTGCTGGTAGTTGAAAACTTCCACTCTTTTGACAGTTATCAGTTTCCACTTCCTCTTCTATTATCTTCAGAAAAAATGTTTTCTTTTATGTGTTTTTGCAACTGGTTTTAGGAACTCATATCCATCTTTTAGATATGACAGAATATTGAAAACTGATAATTTAGTATAATAATCGACTGCTAATTTTCGTTACTGTGCTGGTAGTTGAAAACTTCCACTCTTTTGACAGTTATCAGTTTCCTCTTCCTCTTTTATTTTCTTCAGAAAAAATGTTTTCTTTATGTGTTTTTGCAATTGGTTTTAGGAACACATATCCATCTTTTAGATTTGACAGTATATTAAAAACTGATAACTTTAGTATAATAACTGACTGCTAATTTTTGTTGCTGTTAATATTAGGCTAGAATTATATGATAAATGGCCAAGATGTATTTTTTCATCGTTTTGTTTGGATCAGTAAAATTATGATTGATAAATGGCCAGTATCATACTGGCCTTATGCATCAATATTAAGAGCTGGGCGTGCTCAAACCAAACGGACCTTACAATATCCTCAAGGTTCACTTATTGGGCGTTTATTCAGAAAAAAAAAGACCAAATATGTTGATCTTATGCTGTTTAATGTTGTTTATGGCGTATCTCTTCTTTTCTTGGCAATATTTTAATTTAGTGATTGGAATCACATATCTTTCTCAAAATGCTCGATGGAAACTGAAGAAGATTTTTTTTCAGCTATTATCTTTCTGTGTGATCAATTTACAGCTGAGAACTGACATATGGATGAGCTTGCAAAAGGAGAAGAGGGAAGAGATGAGTTGGCTGTCCTTGTCACTCACATCAAGCTAGCGAATTGAAGGCACCAGCGAATTTATAAAAATCAGTTCAAAGTATGGAGACAGGACAAAGAACCGCGTTTTCGTCCATCACGATCATTATTTCCGGACCTTTTGAAAAATCATTTTTTGATTTGTTTCCAAAGCCTTCAAATCCTCCTTAATTCCTACTTCTTTTTGCCGCCTATCAACATGTTGTGTGCTTGTTTTGTAGTGATGGGGTCTATGCTGGCACATAGCTAAAAATATATCACGCTTAGGATCGATTCAAATATTCTTAACTAATTATTTAAAGTTTTCAAAAGAGTTTTATATAATTTTATAGCAATTTTTATAGTAACAAAGAGTTAGTGTGTGTCTAAGCCCTAGCCGCCCCACTCTCGTTTATTCGCCCTTGATTCAAGGAAACAGTTGGTGCGAATTTGATCTCTCCATATGGATTTCTTTTGTGTGATATGTCCTCTCCATATGGATTTCTTTTGTGTGAATATGTCCTCTCCATGGATTTTTCCCCTAATATCTCCGTGAATAATTTCAGAGAATAACTTATTATGTATTTGTAAAAGATATGGATTTGGCTGGGTTGACCTGCTTAATACTGAAGGTAGTACATGCAGGACCAATCAAACTTGGCATGCCTTTTTCAGTGGAAATTATTTTTCATTTTCTAGTTATCATCAACGTATGAAACTCGTCTATCATATAAATAAAGGCAAAAAAAGGTCCGCAAAAATAGTTTAGATTAAAATAAAAGAGATAGGAAAGAGTAAACATGTGTGGTCTTGTTGACTCGTTCTAGGTCTCTAGAAAGACGCAGTACACACTGTGATGCCAATGAAGATATCAAGACCAGTCTTTTTCTTCCACGTGTTCATTGATAATCAAAGATATTCAATTCAATATTATTGTTAATGAAAGAGATTTAATTTAATCTTATTTATGACATGTTTGATAGATCTCCAGATTCAAATGAATCTGAAGTTGTAAAGCGGGAAAGACAGCTCTACCATTAGCTCTATCATTTATTCATTTCTATGTGTTTTTATAGCCTATGAATTTTTGTAGCAGATCCCACTGCTCTGTTATTAAAACGTTAAAAATCTAATAGTGTTTGACTCTACTCTAATTCTATCGAATAAGAATGCAGTTCAATCTTTAGAAAGACAAAATACACACTGTGATGCCAATGAAGATATCAAGACGAGTCTTTTTCTCCCATATGTCCATTTTAATCAAAGAGATTCAATTCAATATTATTGTTAATGAAATAGATTTAATTTAATCTTACTTATGCTCTGTTTGATAGAGCTTTAGATCTGAAATTGAAATAGATCTAGAGTTATGAAGCTGAAGAAATATAGCTCTACAATTTATATGCATTTTTTAAGTAGATATAACTGATCCACTATTAAAAAGTTAAAAATCTAATACCGTTTGTTTTAACTCCAACTCTATCATATAAGAATATAAGAGTTGTAGCATGAGGCTTTAGTTATCTGCATGATGCTATCACCCATGGATGACAAAGCAATCGCTTCAGGTCATCGCTAGGATTGCTGCGCTGGTATGGCATACTGATGTCATGAATAATTTTCTCACTGGCTTATGACTAATTTGATACTTGCATGCTGCATCGTCTTCCAATTAAATCCTGCAGCTGCAATGCAGCATTTGAGCATCATCTAGAAAGTCTGCTACTCACTTGCGATATTAAACTCAACCATGGATTTGACTGGTTACCTACTGTGCTTCGCAACTTGTGGCCTGTTGCTGACATCGTATCTGCAGGTCATCGGTCGCACACGACCGGCGACAACAAGACACCTTGTGAAAACAATGGCCAGCAAGAACTCTTCCGGTCTAACTGCCTATTGCCACCAGAGATTTTATACAGTTTATACGAAATAGACGTCCCTCGAAAATGACTGTTTGGTAGAGCCCCAGCTCACAGTTTGATTGCACAACTTCAGTTTCACAGAAATGAGGCAAGACATTGGCTGAAAAGAAGAAAGAAAAGGTTTTGTTGCAAGGTCACACAAAAGCTTCTTGTTATTCACTTGGCTTCTGCTGATTGTTTTTCTTTGGCCAAATCATATAAAGTAATGGTCCGGGCAATCCATCATTCACCAAGAAGCTGTATATTCTGTAATCAAATCGACTTCTTCTCATAAGGTTTTTCAGAGGCAACAGTGTCAAGCATGAAAATGGCAGGCTTCAGATGAGATGAGAAGAACTGGGCACAGTGCCAGGCATCAAAAATGAAATAACGATCGCATTTACTGCAGCTTGGACAAATGGCCGGCAAGCTAATATCAGATGAAACTTGTACTGTATTTAACCATGACACAGGGGACTGATGCATAACACTGCAATGTAAACCAAAAGAAAGTTGAGCAACATCTAAGAGGAAGTCCATTTTGTGGATTAGAAATTTTGGGTCACAGAATAGAAGTGGTACAAAACACAATTGGCAGAAACGTTTGCATGAAATTGATGGCTTTAATTTCCGTATCGCTGATAATGGAGCAAATATTCAATCCCATGATGCCAGATCGCCAAAACGAACTCCTTACAGGAATGGAGGAAGAATCACCCATCGCCGAGGATACTTGGGCCTACCATCCTTCCCATCAAACAACTGCAAAAGAAAAACTATCAGTAAATCTATGGAATTTCACTGCGTTGTTCATCACTTCAGTGTGACAAAGAAAATGCTTGCCTTCTTTAGACGGCGGTGCTTTCCAAGCGCCCAGTTGGTCATGATGCTTGCTGCGACAACGAGGAAGATACAACCTGCCACAGTCTGTGTGGCAATGTTGAACCCAATCCATTGGTAGATCTCAGTGGTGTAGTTTGCACATGTCACTATGTTGAACAAGAAACCACGAGGAATCTGATAACCACCATTACCACTCGGACTTCTGAGGTTCCTCAACAGGATATGGCAGTAAAAGTTTGCAATTTGGCAGATAACCCCAAATCCAAACCCAATCTTCATCTGCAAATCACTCACAGGGGTGTAGAGTGGGTGGTTGCAGTAGTAAGCAATGTAACCTCCAAAGGTCCAGTAGTAGGCGCAGTTCCTGAAGACATTCGATAGAGGAGAAGTCGCATGACTGAAACGGTGGACAAAGAATGTCTCCATGATCCTCTTGAAGTAGTGGAAACACCAATAGTACATGGCGTAAGTCTGGAAAGGATGGATGACTCGCTCTCCCTCATATCCAAAATATTTATAGACAGGCAGGTAATAAAACATGGGGTAGATAATAAGAGGACCTAAGTATTCAAAGAAGAACAGTGTGCTGTAGAAGACTTGAGGACCTAGATCTTTAAAGACTACTGTCAAGGATCCAGAACCCTTCTCACAGTATTCTGATAGGCTAGCCTTTGCATTAAGGACAACTGGTTTTCCAGATTTTCCCGGTTGGAGAGGGAGTGTGAGCCGCTGCCTAGCAGGATAATACTTTCTGGCTGCACAGTGTAAAACCAGGCGGTTAGCAACTTGTAGATCATTCGTGAAACAAATGTTCCAGGAGAAAGCAAGACATAAAACAATATATGATCAAAATGTCCAGCTAGCTCATTCATAATTCACCCAAAGAAATTAACGAGGGAACTGTTTTATGTAGACGTAAGATCAAGATTGTGATCAATATTAGCACAATCGCACTGAATACTGATACTGCAATCTAATAAATATTTGCGTCTAATGAAACATACCGTGCTTAGCTTTGCAAGAAAACATTAATTAATTTAGCAATCTTGTACTGGTTGGTGATCACTACATTTACTTGGATTTCACAACTTTCGGTTCATCTATTCCGTATATATTTGGTATTGTAATCTGTAGTCCTGTACTTGATGGCAATGCCCAAATATGGGACTAATTAGGAAGATTTTCTTTCTGTGGAGAAGGTGCCAGTGGCATTTGTGATTTAAACACAACTTTTTACTGCATAGCCGTATATCATGGCCCATCTTCTCACTAGACCACATCACAGCACATGGTCTTTACTCTTGAGTGGTCCAACATGAGTAATAGGTTCTTGTGAACACCACCTCAGGATAACATTATGGCAAGTTTAGACTAACATGCAAATCTGCCAGTCTGGCACAAACAAGAAAATGGTGCTTATAAATGTGACAATAAATACCATAAGAACATGGGATGGAGCTCTTGATGACCATCACACAAAAGTTTGATATATTAAAGCACCGATGTATGTTTTTGTCATTGACAGTGCAACAGTAGCATAGATGGTGAGTAAAAACAGACTATAGGTGCTGACTTAAGAATGATTGACAGCAGCACACGAGTCATATGAGAATTAGCTTCTTGGTTCAACGTTTAAAGAGAGGATGAACCATCAGCAAAAAGGGCTGAAAGAAAAATGGATTTATAGAAAAATAACTTAAAAGACAACTAAGTTTATCAGGAATCAGCATAATCCCTCCATCAGGCTAAGTACAGCATTAAAAACCATGATACACTTGAAATAAGCTTAATCACAGGCAAAATAAGAATCCTACGCACAAAATGAATGTAGATAGAAAAAACAATTTCTTCAGCCAAGAGCATATAATATTTAATGACTAATGAGTGTGGCATAAAAATGAAGATAGTCTTAGTGAAAGTGTGTACTTTTGGTATTTAATGTGTTATTGATGTAACTAACCATGGTTACATATTTCGAATTAAACAGTTTTTAACATAATGAATATTAGTTGACCACATTATATTAATTATTGTCCATTGTCCATGATTCCTGTTTTCAACATACAATTCTTTTTAAAACCTTTTCGATGTACGGTTAATAATATATCCCCAAACTATTTTCAACCACGTTTCTTGTTTCAACTTAATCTGTTTCTTTAAGTTTTCCCTGCAACTCAGTGTGTGTGCCTATTAAAAAGCGCACATACAAAGTTTGTGAGTGAGTTGATGTCGCTGGCCAACTCCATCCTACCTAAGCAGATCCTAACAGCCTGTCAGCTGCAGCAACCAAAAGAATCTCTGATAGTATGGTGAAGTGGCAACAAAGAGTCAACCAATCAAAATGAACCAAGAGTGACTACAGTTATTGTATTGATATATGGTTTCGTGTTCCCCCTCGCTTATCTCATATACAAAGAGTCAACCTAAGCAGAACACCAACAGTACCCGATACAGGGTGCAGTACACGACCAATGGAAAAGCAGAAAAATCCTTTCTTTAGCTGTTTTAATTTAGTAATTAAATAAGTGTCCCACTGTTTGCTCTTGATGATCATACTAAACTACCCCAAAATGTTCAGATTTGGACCTGCTGAGCAAACTCAATCTAGCATCCTAGCACCAGACCATCTGAAGCTCGCAAAATTTAAACTGTAGGATGTATAAAAAAGGCAGTCATACAATTCTAACTAAAGAACATATACTTGATGGGATCACTGCACGTACTTTTGGCGTAGATAGCCTCCTGCAGATCCGCGACCTTGGCCTGCAAAATGAACTCACGAATCAACTCAAGCTCAAATTTTTACACGAGATCTTAAACCCGTAGCCAAGAACCAAACCCTCCCCCCACAAGAACAAGACCCAGCCGGAGTACCGGACCAAACCAAGAACCGGAAGAACGGGAAAATGGAATGGAACGGAATGGACCAGGACGGCGACGGCCGAGAGACATACCGAGTCCTTGAGCTCGATGCCGCCCCTGACGACCTCCCGGCCGCTCCGGGACACGACGGACACCTTCATCCCGCCCTCCGCCGGCGGGAGCGCAGTAGCAGCAGCGGCGCGGCGAGAGGGTGCTACGGCCCGGTGCTGCTCTTGTGGAATTGGGGTGGTGGTGGGTCACGGGGTCTCGTGGCGGAGACGACGAGACGAATTATAGGCGGCCGCAGGGGGGGCCGGGGAGTGGCCGGAGCCCGGAGGTGGTGTCTTTGATCCCGCGGCGGGGAAGCGTGGGGCCCACAGACCGCTGGGTCGTTGGACCCACTGGAGTTATGTGATATTAAGGAATCCAACATCTTGTTATGGACCGGGTTCATGAACCGCCAGAGTAAATCTCAGTGTACAAGTTATGTTTGCAATTTGATGTTATGTTTGTGGAGATTCTTACGTGTGTATATACTTCCTTAGTCTAAATCTAAGCTTGATCAGCATCTAAACATATGGTATTACGTGTATGGTTATATGCTGCTCAGTTTATAGTAAGATCTACGCTATTGACATGTGAGTGATCATTAAAAAAATGAAAGAATAATATTTTTTATTTCTTATAACCTGTTCATTCATAAATATTTGTCATTCGGTTCTTATAGGTACTGTTACAATATAATAGTAAGATTTTATTGTTGTAAATTTTACGATGTATATACTTTAAAACAAGACCTACGCTATTAACATATATGGACATGAACGAGAAGGAGAAAGAATGAGAGAGAATAATTTTTTTTATTTCTTATGGCTACCATATACTTATCATATAAACTATTATACCTACTACTCCTACAATAATTAGGCAGACCATACCTAGCTTCTTGCATTGTGGCGGCTCTTAACCATGTTGTTAAGAACTAGTAACATTCTGAAAGTAGTGGTTTGGAGAGGCCACTCTGCTTGTCAGTAAAACATCAGCTGGTGTATGGACTTGGTTCTTGAGAGTAAACCATCAGTAGGATCCATGGGTTCAGGCTGAGGGAGGAGTTAAGGATTGCAGATGGAGGGTAGGCCGCCGGTCGCTCAACGGCCACCAACGCCGGCGGCAAATCTTCTTCTCTATGGTGCCGAAACATCTCTGAAACACGCTTGAACAAAAAAAAAAAGTGCTCATTTTGAAGTCTTGGATGCCAGCCATGGCCGATCTATCACGGTCAGCTCAGCTCAGAATCAATCAATGGAGATTGGCCGATCTATCAGCAGATGCGTCAACTTGTATTTTAATGTTCAGAAACCTTGTGGTCAGATAATCAGATTGCCGTGGCAAAGTTCAGAGTTTTCTTTCTTTTACCTGCTCCAGGAACAGTAATAATTCCGAAATCTAAAGTTCAGGGCGAAAGCAAAACCTTTTCATAAGATTGTTCGATTGTTATTTGTAATGTGTTACATGTAAGTGTCTTCGTCGTCAGAAAATATTACAAGAGACTTTTTTTTTGCAACCAGTCAAAATA
Source organism: Zizania latifolia (assembly GCA_000418225.1). Taxonomy (NCBI): domain Eukaryota; kingdom Viridiplantae; phylum Streptophyta; class Magnoliopsida; order Poales; family Poaceae; genus Zizania; species Zizania latifolia. The sequence continues at coordinate 232,523 of KE373312.1, read as the reverse complement.
CGAGAGGCCGGGATCTCTGCCGTACTTATCATCAAACGAGTAGCCGGGACGAGAGGTCCATAGCGCGCCGCCGGCGAGAGGGAATCCCTGCAACCGCCGGAGATGGGGGAGCCGGAGCTACTCGAGTTCGCGCGTGAGCGCCATGTGCTGTTCCTGGAGGTGATGGCGTCCGAACTCCCCGGGAATTACGCCCCGCAGGAGGTCAACCACCTCACCCTCGCCTACTTCGCCGTCGCCGGCCTTTCCCTCCTCCGGGAGCTCGACCGGGTAAGATCCCACTGTCCGGCTGGTCCGCCGTAGCGCGTGTTCTCTCGATCCGTTTGTTGAATTGCGCGGAAATTCGTGATTTTTTCTGGTTGTTTGTGATGCTCTAGTCTAGATGTGCTCGTGTGCAAAGTTTGGATCTTTACCTTGTTCGGTGATTCGGTCGCTTTGAGATCGGAACAGCATATATGTGCACTTATGGTACCATGAATGAACTACGAAGTATTCTCAAACCTCAAGGATGACTATTGGTAGTATATTCAGAGATGAATTAGTTGCAGTATCCATAATGGGAATACAGTTGGTCTTTGGAGTGGTAAAAACAAGGGAATCCGAAGTATGTTGACAGTAGAATGTCAAGTGTGGTTGGAGGGCTTTTCAATGTTTTGGAAAGCTTTTAAGAACAACTATTACCTGCAAGGTTTAAGCACCTTAACTGTTTAACCAGTAGTGACCACTAATCAGTCTACTCAAAGCAGTTAGAGATTAATGCGGTTAGACCATTTGCATCTGTCTGACAACTAGAATTTATAACTACACTCGCTTTCGATTTCTAGCCAAACTAAGGGGAAGGGGGCCCGGTGTTAGCGTCCCAGGCCTTTCAGCCACCACCATCGGCCCACGTCCGGGCGTTCATGCGCATCCGACGCACCCTATAAGCGGAGAGCCCTCTCCATCCCAAAAGACCGGTCCAATGGGAGGATGGCTACTCTCCCTTATAAGGTGCTCGTAGCCCCCTTCCGTGGCCGAGGTGGGACTAAAGGTTGCTGGCAACGCCTCGGCCCAGGTTCCTAACACCCGGGCGATGTTTCTTGAGCAACTAATTGGCCCAAGACCCTTAATTTTGGTATAAATTCCATTCATCTTGTCTAGGCAGTGGGCAGTTGGCTAAATGCTTTGCACAGTTAGGAGCCACCTGGTTGGTTATGACTTAAGTTCATCATACTTAATGCTGATTGCTCATGTAAACATGATAACCTGATATCTCCATTCTCAAATTTCTAACCTACCAAATAAGTTATAGCCTCATGCAAAGATTTTCTATCAGATTTATCTTGAAAATTGTACTTGTATATTCTTAAAAAAACTACTTGTATGTAGAACAAGTAATTGTGGCAGGTTGCTTGCTGAAACATTTATTGGGGTATTTCCGTTCCACTACACAGCTTGACTCTGCAGAAAGAAGTAATTTTGTAATAATTTGACGAGTTGTGTAATGTGTACTGTGTATCTGCTTTTTTTGTTTAGGTTAATAAGGATCAAATAGCCAAATGGATTTTATCTTTTCAAGTGCATCCTGAGACGGACAATGAATTTGATAACGGTGAGTTTCCTGCAGTACTTTTTTTACGATAGAAGTTTTTATTGAACTTAGACAATTACATCGAGAAAATATAATTATTCTAAGAACACTTTCAGCCTCTGCATAGCTAAGATACACATAGCTAAAACCCACTAAAAGAGGGAAACATGAAAAATCAAGTGCCAACAATTCTAAAGCTAGATCGCCACCCATGCTTCTGGGTAAAATACTTCCTGACCATCTGCTCCAATTGTTGATAAGCCATAATAACTAAATCATGTATATCTGGCTTCTGCAGAATAACCCAGGTATGAAGCCAATGGATTATTAAGTATATAACCTGCAAAGGGAAAAATATAATTCTTTTGTCAAAAACCATAACATTCCTGCAGTACTTATGTATGAAAACTCTCATGATAGTTGAAATTCATATCTTCAGATGCAATATATTCGTTAAATGACAATATATTTGTTTCTAGGACATTTTTATGGATTCTGTGGTTCTAGAACAACTCAATTTCCCTCAACTAGTGTGAAGGTACAGATGGCTAATCCTCATATCAATCTTTTCATACATTTCACGTTTCTGTCATTTATTTTTTTATTCTGATAGTTCCAAACATTAGTTCATGGCTTCATGTTCTTTTTCAGGACCCTTGCTACAGTGTCAGTCATCTCGCAAGCACTTATTCTGCCCTTGCTATCCTGAAGATTATAGGCTATGATGTAGCGAACATTGATAGCAAGGCTCTTTTGTCCTCAATGAAAAATCTCCAATAACCAGATGGAAGGTATGCATTTAGCTTTGTTCTCCATGTTGATTAATCTTATAATTATCCATGAAAAGTATCTATGCTATTACATCTGTGACTTGTGTTAAGTGTTAGCACTATCCCTAGAATAATTTCAGCCAACTCACATGCTGTTTTATGATTTTCATAACATCCCATAGTCGCCCCATCTCCTTGCTTATTTTATAGTTTAGGGATGTAAATGTTGATTGCTTTCATTTTCATTTGTTGCATGTTTTCTCAGCATGAATTAAGTCATGCAATGTCTTTCATCAATGATCAAACTTGATATTGGTAAATACCAACTTTCTGGGGATCCTAACTTGTGCATGTGTGCTGCATACAAGTGATAGATGGTGCTTGTGCATGCAATCTTGCTTGTCTATAATCATTTCTTGCTTGTCTATGATCATTTCATTGGTTTAACTCAGATGGCTTTTAGTTCCGTTCCGTTAACACCGTGCACTGTTTAATACATTGGCTTATTGGCTAACTCAACAAGCATATTTTTTAGCTTCATGCCTACTCATATTGGAGCTGAAACAGATCTACGGTTTGTATATTGTGCAGGTGAGTTGTACTGTCCTTTATATTTTGTATACACTCATAATTTATTCTTGTTTGAAATAACTTACCACACATGAGCTGTCTTCTCAGCTGCAATCTGCTCAATGCTAAAAGATTGGACAGGAATGGACAAGGAAAAGGCCAAGCAATACATTCTTAATTGCCAGGTTGTCTTGCAACAATTCCTGATGCACTGCATTTTGAGATACCATTGTATTGCACCATGTAATTGAAATTCTTAATTCTTATTGCTGTCAAATGCAGTCATACGATGGTGGCTTTGGCTTAGTTCCTGGTTCAGAATCTCATGGTAGGCAGCTCCTTTAAACCATTTCATTCATGTGTTTCTTTACCTACTGAGTTTGTCAGAGCCATATGCTGTCTTTTAGAATTTCAGTTATGCGAGAATTCAGCCAATTTTTTGTTTTGCTATTTTAAATTATTTATAGGCTCTCATTGTTTGTCTTTGTGTTAGTGAGTCAGGTGGAGGGACTTTCTGTGCTGTTGCAGCTCTGTGTCTAATGGGTTTCATTCAAGTTGATTTGGCATCAAATTTGCAAGAGTCAGCGTCAATTGACATATGCTTGCTCCTGGAGTGGTGTGTGCAGGTCAAATTCTGCTTGACTATATATCTGCGATTATGATAGTTGGCAATAGATTTTACTCGCTTGCTTCTCACATAGATTATGTGTTGTAAACACTATGTGCAGTACACCAACCTATTTTAAATGTTTCTAGTTTAATAGATAGATGCATCGATTATTCAATATTCTTTTATTCATGATGGAGAAATGCAGATTGTTAAAATCTGACATGTGTAGAATAACAAAAAACTACAAATCACACACGACTTTAGTGAGAAGAGAATTGGGTTGTCTTTACCAATCTTACTGACTGTTTTCATTGTTATTATATAGAGACAAGAGGAAGATGGGGGATTCCAAGGAAGAAGAAACAAGCTCAGTGACACATGCTATGCATTTTGGTAAGTACACCATACAGTGTATACTAATTGCCTGACAAGCAAATAACAACCTTTGTCCTTTGGTGATCTTTCTTTCTGCCAATTTTACTCTCTGCAGGATTGGAGGTGTCCTAAAGATCATCGGCGCATACCACTTCATTGATCATGGTGCTTTGCGGGGTTTTTTGCTCTCCTGCCAATCACCTGTAATGATTTCCTCTCTTATCAGCTTAACTTCTTACATTGGTCAAAAATTGCATCTTCACTGAGTACGCATTACCTTGCTTTCTGGTGCGACAGTATGGAGGTTTTACAAAGCTATTGTACGATCAATACCCAGATATCCACCATTCTTACTATGGACTTGCTGCTCTTTCCTTGTTGGAAGAGGATGGGCTTGAGCCACTTTGCGTCGAACTGGGGATCGTCTCTGCTGTGTTATAGCTTGGAATCGGTCCTTCTGCTGTACTCCCTCCAGTTTCACAAAGCAAGTTGTTTTAGACTTGTATCTGGAATTGTCTAAAACAAGTCGTTTTGTATTTTGTTGTGTATTTTGGATATCTATATCTCTGATAATGTACTAATTCCTCTTCGTCTTTTGCACTGTCTTTACTCACGCACTGTATTTAATACGAGCAAACAAGGAAAATACACATTAATTAATCACTACTTGGTATCTGTAATCATGTCCAAAACGATTTGCTTTTTGAAACTGGAGG
>KE373312.1:210234-227905 GCA_000418225.1 Zizania latifolia | reverse complement strand
CACTTATGGTACCATGAATGAACTACGAAGTATTCTCAAACCTCAAGGATGACTATTGGTAGTATATTCAGAGATGAATTAGTTGCAGTATCCATAATGGGAATACAGTTGGTCTTTGGAGTGGTAAAAACAAGGGAATCCGAAGTATGTTGACAGTAGAATGTCAAGTGTGGTTGGAGGGCTTTTCAATGTTTTGGAAAGCTTTTAAGAACAACTATTACCTGCAAGGTTTAAGCACCTTAACTGTTTAACCAGTAGTGACCACTAATCAGTCTACTCAAAGCAGTTAGAGATTAATGCGGTTAGACCATTTGCATCTGTCTGACAACTAGAATTTATAACTACACTCGCTTTCGATTTCTAGCCAAACTAAGGGGAAGGGGGCCCGGTGTTAGCGTTCCAGGCCTTTCAGCCACCACCATCGGCCCACGTCCGGGCGTTCATGCGCATCCGACGCACCCTACAAGCGGAGAGCCCTCTCCATCCCAAAAGACCGGTCCAATGGGAGGATGGCTACTCCCCTTATAAGGTGCTCGTAGCCTCCTTCCGTGGCCGAGGTGGGACTAAAGGTTGCTGGCAACGCCTCGGCCCAGGTTCCTAACACCCGGGCGATGTTTCTTGAGCAACTAATTGGCCCAAGACCCTTAATTTTGGTATAAATTCCATTCATCTTGTCTAGGCAGTGGGCAGTTGGCTAAATGCTTTGCACAGTTAGGAGCCACCTGGTTGGTTATGACTTAAGTTCATCATACTTAATGCTGATTGCTCATGTAAACATGATAACCTGATATCTCCATTCTCAAATTTCTAACCTACCAAATAAGTTATAGCCTCATGCAAAGATTTTCTATCAGATTTATCTTGAAAATTGTACTTGTATATTCTTAAAAAAACTACTTGTATGTAGAACAAGTAATTGTGGCAGGTTGCTTGCTGAAACATTTATTGGGGTATTTCCGTTCCACTACACAGCTTGACTCTGCAGAAAGAAGTAATTTTGTAATAATTTGACGAGTTGTGTAATGTGTACTGTGTATCTGCTTTTTTTGTTTAGGTTAATAAGGATCAAATAGCCAAATGGATTTTATCTTTTCAAGTGCATCCTGAGACGGACAATGAATTTGATAACGGTGAGTTTCCTGCAGTACTTTTTTTACGATAGAAGTTTTTATTGAACTTAGACAATTACATCGAGAAAATATAATTATTCTAAGAACACTTTCAGCCTCTGCATAGCTAAGATACACATAGCTAAAACCCACTAAAAGAGGGAAACATGAAAAATCAAGTGCCAACAATTCTAAAGCTAGATCGCCACCCATGCTTCTGGGTAAAATACTTCCTGACCATCTGCTCCAATTGTTGATAAGCCATAATAACTAAATCATGTATATCTGGCTTCTGCAGAATAACCCAGGTATGAAGCCAATGGATTATTAAGTATATAACCTGCAAAGGGAAAAATATAATTCTTTTGTCAAAAACCATAACATTCCTGCAGTACTTATGTATGAAAACTCTCATGATAGTTGAAATTCATATCTTCAGATGCAATATATTCGTTAAATGACAATATATTTGTTTCTAGGACATTTTTATGGATTCTGTGGTTCTAGAACAACTCAATTTCCCTCAACTAGTGTGAAGGTACAGATGGCTAATCCTCATATCAATCTTTTCATACATTTCACGTTTCTGTCATTTATTTTTTTATTCTGATAGTTCCAAACATTAGTTCATGGCTTCATGTTCTTTTTCAGGACCCTTGCTACAGTGTCAGTCATCTCGCAAGCACTTATTCTGCCCTTGCTATCCTGAAGATTATAGGCTATGATGTAGCGAACATTGATAGCAAGGCTCTTTTGTCCTCAATGAAAAATCTCCAATAACCAGATGGAAGGTATGCATTTAGCTTTGTTCTCCATGTTGATTAATCTTGTAATTATCCATGAAAAGTATCTATGCTATTACATCTGTGACTTGTGTTAAGTGTTAGCACTATCCCTAGAATAATTTCAGCCAACTCACATGCTGTTTTATGATTTTCATAACATCCCATAGTCGCCCCATCTCCTTGCTTATTTTATAGTTTAGGGATGTAAATGTTGATTGCTTTCTTTTTCATTTGTTGCATGTTTTCTCAGCATGAATTAAGTCATGCAATGTCTTTCATCAATGATCAAACTTGATATTGGTAAATACCAACTTTCTGGGGATCCTAACTTGTGCATGTGTGCTGCATACAAGTGATAGATGGTGCTTGTGCATGCAATCTTGCTTGTCTATAATCATTTCTTGCTTGTCTATGATCATTTCATTGGTTTAACTCAGATGGCTTTTAGTTCCGTTCCGTTAACACCGTGCACTGTTTAATACATTGGCTTATTGGCTAACTCAACAAGCATATTTTTTAGCTTCATGCCTACTCATATTGGAGCTGAAACAGATCTACGGTTTGTATATTGTGCAGGTGAGTTGTACTGTCCTTTATATTTTGTATACACTCATAATTTATTCTTGTTTGAAATAACTTACCACACATGAGCTGTCTTCTCAGCTGCAATCTGCTCAATGCTAAAAGATTGGACAGGAATGGACAAGGAAAAGGCCAAGCAATACATTCTTAATTGCCAGGTTGTCTTGCAACAATTCCTGATGCACTGCATTTTGAGATACCATTGTATTGCACCATGTAATTGAAATTCTTAATTCTTATTGCTGTCAAATGCAGTCATACGATGGTGGCTTTGGCTTAGTTCCTGGTTCAGAATCTCATGGTAGGCAGCTCCTTTAAACCATTTCATTCATGTGTTTCTTTACCTACTGAGTTTGTCAGAGCTATGAATGCACCTCGAACGCATTGATGAGCAGTGGGAGCTGTGACGTGGGTAGCTTGCGTAGGGAGAAGAAGGTTGTGTTCACGTCTCGCGGCAAGAATCGGCCATACTGGAGCACGCTGATCACCTGGAAGTGGGACGGTGTGAAGTGTTTGAACAGCAGCTTATTATCGCTGTAGATATCAAATACCCGGTTCGTGCTGTCGTTGCTGTCTAAATCTGCAAAGTGGAAGATCGGTAGCAGCCCCAGTTCCCCAAAGCCAAACAGGTTCTCACTAGCCATCACGGTGATGTTGAGCGTACTGAAGTTGCTGTTTATGGTTGAGGCCTTCTGGAGGATTTCCGATGGCACCTGGAAGCTTTGGTCGCCTGGGAGCCTACTCACTGCCTGTGTTGTGTTCAGGTTGAGCCAGGGGTAGGAGCTGTTGTAGACGGACCAGCTCTCCTAGAACCGGTCGTAGTTAATTAGTTATCTACTGGGTATCTTCATGCATAAAAGGAAAGCAAAAAATGATATTGCAGGGTTAGATCACGTTGTCGTATTGCAGAAACTGGATCTTTTAAGAAAAATCGTCATATCGTGTTCCGGATGATATCTCACCTTGTGATGAAATCATCGACTGGTCCAAATCTTAGCCGAGAAAAACAACTGATGGACACGGAAGTGTTCACAAAGGGGTGCATTAAATCGTCCAAGGCCTCAAGTTTATCAGACAGACGGATATGAACTTGTCCGGAGCCACCGTCAGCAACTCTTTCCAGACAGTGTAGTCTGAATGCCACTTTGTTAGGTTCACCGTTCTGGACTTTGTTAGGTTCACCGTTCTGGACGCCGATATGGAGTCCGAATAGAAACCGCAAACCCGTTCTCCGACGAGTTGAGTCCATTGTAGTTTCTGTAAGTGAAGGTGGTTCGGATGAGATGCTTCTTTACCCCCGGATGTCACCGCCGCTGTCGACGACGCCATGATGGCCGCCGCATGGACGGTCTTCACCATCTGCTACGAAGACCTCCCGCCGCCCGCTTTCCGACCAGCATTACTTGGTAAAATCATCATTGCATAGTTCTCTTTAAACAAAGGGAGAAAGAACTGAGAGAACATCATTAGCAGCACAAGCTACAAGGAAGGAAGATGTGCAGTAGTATTGCTTAAGAAACATCTTTGGAGAAAGCAAAGCACTTGCTGCAGTTTTTCCTTTTCTTTTCATGTTTTTGGTTGAATAAAGGATGTAATTTGGCTAGAAGCGAAGGACCATCCAACGATGCAAACACGGAGAGAAGAAGCAAAGAACCTGGCTGATTCTCATCCTACTTGCACTTAACATTCTCTATTTAAGCATTATTAGTTTGTTTCCGTCTTTTGATTTATCTAATTAATTCGAGACTTTGATCATATATGGTTGTTGGCTGTTCATCAGCACTGCTCATCCACATATCGTATGATATAAAACATGTGCTTGATGAATATCTTGATGGGGCATTAGAAGCTAGAGTGTTACACATGGTAGTAATAATGTGGTTGTCAGTTGTCATGCCCATGCATCCCAGTGAGAAAAGGGCACAGGACACATGACCTCTTTATTGTGGGTTTTACCTGGCAAAATGTCATCATCGGATTGTTCTCCTGTGCAATGGCTCAAGTCTTTGATTAGCATAAAGCCACAAAGATGATGCGCAGATGTATTGCTTAAGAAACATCTTTAGAGAAATCAAAGCTCGTACATACTGTGATTTTTGTATTTCTTTTCATGTTTTTGCAAAAAAAAAAGAGAAGAGGGAATGGTGGCTAGAAGCAAAGGACGTCGCAGCCAACAAGGCAAACACGCCGACGAGAAGCAAAGAACCCTGCATGCTTTACTACGTGGAAGGGAGATGCCTAACTAGCTGCATCCTCTCTCATCTCGTGCTTCTTCTCTACATATATATTCAAGCTGCCCCTTCATATCTGCAGGCTGCATCTGAATGCTCGATCTTTTAATTATTTGGAGTGTTTTGTTTGTCAACATAACTTGTTGATATATAGTTCGGCTTGGTTGTTCACCTGCAGGCTGTTGTATACATTGGTACGTACGTAAAGTAACTAGCTGATTGCTTGTAGCAATGTTATGCAGTGTGGTTTAATTATGACATCGATTGTGAATTAATGTAGCTAATTGTCGCCGTTGTTGTGTTTGTGCAGTGTGCAGGGTGGTGAGTGTATTTTGGCTGCTGATGGGTTAGATTTATTTGTTTCCTGTTGATTCTCTTAATTTCCTGGTCATCATGAAAGAAAAGGTACTCATCCTACTTGCACCTAATATCTCGATTTAAGCATTAGCTTGATTCCGGCTTTTCATTTATCTGATTAATTTGAGACTTTCATGGCTGTTGGCTGTTCATCAACGCATATTATTCGCCCATATCGTACGATATAAGACATGTGCCTGAATATTATGACCAAGAGAGGGCGCAATATATAGTCAATGTCTGAAATGGTTTAGTTAGCAACTTAATTTGCATACAAAAACATGCATTGATGATGTTTGTCAATTTTGTCACCTGAATGCAGCATCTTAATCTTACCTCACATTCTCTAGCTAGGCTTGTTAATTCTGTTCAACAATAATTGATATGATTAAGTTCCACGACAGACGATCCAAAAATCAGTTATATATGTACTATATGTACTATATATACATATAGGCTATAGCACAAGTGTGCAATTTGATCGTATACCATAAATCTGTGATGCTCGCTGACTTTTCAGCATGCTTGACTGAATTTGTTTTTAATTTTAAAACATCCACAAATATCATAACTTCATGTATTCATGAGTCTTCACAGAGTTTGAATTTTATCCTAAAAAGGATATATGTTCCCAGTATTCGAGAGTGTTTGATTCTAAGAAATAATCAAAAAAATGAAATAGTGTATAACAGTAGTTTTGTTTTACACTGCGGCATCTATATAGCATGCCTACTTACTTTTGGTAGTTTTTTTTGGTGAAATGAATATAGTAGTGTGGAATAGCTGCTAGTGTCCTCTAAACAGTAATTAAAATCGACATTTTAATCTCCATTGTTACGACAGGATTTTTCTGCTTTTGATGTTGATGATGCCGTGCAAAGGATATTTCAATATTTTGTTGACGATGAGAGGGACACGAGGGTCATATACTTTGATGGATGGAATGGTTTTGGGGCATCCGCAGTTCTTAGAGCTGTAGCTGACGAGATTACATCTCTGAGAGCCCATCCAAAATTACACATTGACAAAGTAGTCCACATAGATTGTTTGGCATGGAAAAGCAGAAGGGCAATGCAGAGGGCGATTGCAGTGGAGTTGAAGCTTGATGCTTCATTAATGGAAGCTTTTGATAAAGCAGATGAGGAGGATGATTTTAATGAAGTGGATGAAAGTTCTAGAGGTGAGATACTAAGTGTCTCACGAGTGATCTCCCGAGCCCTTGGAGATAATAGATTTATGGTTGTTTTTCATAATGGAAGCAGTGATGAAATTGATCTAGATAGCTTTGGTATTCCTTCCTTTACAAGGTCTGGTGCTAACCTAGTGTTGTGGACCTTCCAAGGAAGGTTTAGAGTAAGAGAAGATGTTTCTGAGATAAAAAACAAAGTGAAGAACACACATCTTTTTTTATATGAAACAAGAAAATATATAGGAGAACAAATTTTCTTGTCAGTAGTGCGTAGAGAGGCTATTGCCATAGCTGCAACTTATTCGTGCTTGCTAGAGATGGACCCAGAGAGGATCATATGTTGTTGTATGTATGGATTATTTCTATGTCTTTGTTTCCCTCAACAATTGCAAAATGACTGGGCAGACCGACCGTTCAACTACTGTATGTGTGATGGCATCATTCAAATCGATCAGGCATGGGAGATTAGTGCTGCACTTTCTAAAGAAATTAAGTGGGATTTGCATCCTGATTTACGAGAAGAGTTGAGCCATGCACTCATAGATTCAACTAATTACAACAATGTTGTTTGTTCTAAAAAATTAAGCAAAAAACCTGATGGTCCACAACGGTCGAAGTGCTACCCATGGATCACAATAATTATCTCTAAGAAGATTCTAGAAATACAAGACATCCAAGCTAACAATGAGGTGTCATTTTATTTCCTGGCACCTGAAATTCACAGTGTCCCATTAGTGTTAGCTGAAGGTTTGTTTAACCAATCGACCAACCTCCATGTGCTCCTGTTGTCACATTGTGCCTTGAGCTTTTCATCACCACCTTTCACTGTTTGTGAGAACCTAAGATTTCTTGGGCTGGACCATTGTACAGATAGTGAATCAGGCAAACCAAATGATGTAACGAAGTGGAAGTTTCTCCATAGCTTATGGTTTTTAGATCTCATTAGCACATATTGGTACCAAGTATTTTCCAAAGAGACTGCAAATCTAATGATTAACCTTAGAGAGCTAAATGTAGTGGGACTTGACCAGTCTGCGAACACAAACATGGAGAGTCTACCAAACAACTTATCAAAGGCAAGAAGCCTTCAGGTGCCTGTTCTTGATGGTAGTTTTGGACTAGATGATGTCGTGTCGGATTGGCTTCCTCTCTCACTTAGGTCCTTTAGCTTGGATGGGTGTGGACCATCACTCAAACAGGCATTAACAGTTGAGATGCCTACAAGAAGTTTGCATCCATCTTCTGTAGATTGTGAGATGCATGTCAGAACCTCTAAGATCTCCCTCAAAGGTTGCATTCAGTTGGAGAAGTTGTTCTTGTGGAGCCTGCCCTACCTTGTGGAGCTAGACCTATCTGGAACTGCAATCAAGGTATTGGACTTAACATCCATGGTGGAGGATGACTCATGTCTCAAGCGACTATTTCTACTAGGTTGTGCACAATTGGGTGCAATAAAATGGGGCGATTATGATTTAGAACTAGAGTTGCTATGCATAGACACAAGACCTGGAATTATATGTCCTCGGCCATCTGTTGATGAGAGTAAATATGACTTATTGGTCCATGCTGTTATTGTTGATGCGAGGCTTGCTCAGTCCTTATGGCTCCCAATAGACAACAGAATGCCAAATGTTTGTTTCGATATACATGTCACCTCTATGATGGTGAACAGTGAAGTTGTTCAACCTAAAGGAACATGCAAAGATGGTAAGATCGGCCAATTAAGCAATAGAGCGAACACGCAACATCATGTTTTTGAAAAGAAGCAGCAACAGTACCATGATTTGATTACAATGGATGTCCCGATTCAATCTTTCCCACAGCCTCCAACTACAAAGTCAAGCCGCCATATCGAGATTTCTCAAGGGGGTCGCAATCTGGAGAGCGAACTGGTGTTGTTACCGCTACCGCATTATACTTTAGCTGATCTGATGACAAAACATGCAAAGTCACTACATGTGCACGATGTGTCGACCAGCACTAGTATGCCTGGTGGACCTTGGGAGGACATCAGGTGGTGCCGTATAGAGAGGTGTCCCAAGCTGGAAGCCATCTTCCCTACAAATAGCACTGATTTCAATATCCTGAAGACTATCTGGGTGTCGGATCTCCTGATGGCCCGTTGCATTTGGACAAAAGGTTCTCGTAACTTGGACAATCAATGGTCCTTGTGCAACCTGCGTCACCTGCAGCTACGGTCATGCCCTAGACTCCAGTTCGTGCTCCCGTTGTGGGTCTCCGCTTTCCTAAACCTAGAGACCATCCACATCATCCACTGCAGTGACCTCCGCAACATCTTCGTGCTGGATAACAAATACCCAGAGAAAATAGCCATCGATGGTGTGAAATTCCCCAAGTTGACGAGCATCCACCTGCACGACCTCCCGATGCTCCGGCAGATATGTGAGGTCAAGATGGTGGCACCGGCTCTTAGGACCATCAAGATCAGGGGATGTTGGGACCTCCGCCGGCTATCGGTCGTCGCTGACAATGAACCAAAGCCGGCCATCGAGATCGAGAAGGACGTGTGGGAAGCGCTAGAGTGGGACGACCACATGCAGCCTTCCCTCTTCGAGCCGCCGCTACACTCACGCTACTACAGGAAGAAGCTGCACAGGGGCTCCATTCTCAGGTACTACCATCCATGCATCTTGATTATTATTTACTTGCTTCGATCTCCTACATGCGGTCGTTAGATGTGCATGCCAATTTATTGACTAATTGATTGATCGATTAATTGCTTTCTCTGTCACCTAGGTGAATGCTTATGTTGGTGCTTTATCTATCTCTGCTCTGTCGCGGTCAGCTTCTTGTGGTGTGAGCTGGAACAGCAAAGCGAGCTCGTTTGCCTAGACTAGATATGAAATAATAAGCTGCCCTGTTTGTGCATGGATGCACAGACCAGCTGATGACTGGGTGTCAGTGTGTTTCTATCTGCGTGTGGCTTGATGATGATTTAATTTGTCTATGTTTTTGAAACAATAAAGAAGCAGCAGCCATGTGTGGCTGCTTGGCTTGCTGTGTATACGAACTTGTGTATCTGATGATTCTGGTTGTGTGTGCCTATGAACTTGTGTATGAATTATTGATTTTGTTTGACAGAAAATAACATGTTTGTCTCTTTCATATTTTGTTCTCGTCATCTTCCTTCCTGAGCCAGTCCTGCATTGCTTTAGAAATATCAGTCCAAGATAAGCTCTCATTCATATTAGCTGTGTTATTATCGAACAACTGGCTTCAAACTTGCTTTTCTGCATCTGAGGGTATTGATGATTCAGGAGCTGCAGATAACACTGATGTCAAAACCAATGAAAGAAGATGAACTATATGCGTATAAATAGATATAGTAAGGGTCTAAGGGACAGAGATGATCAAGCCGGAGCTGTAGAGTAGTTTCAGACAGAGGCTTGAACCATAATGTTGTGTGTTAGAGTATATGTTAGAGATAATGTTAGTTAAGATTATATCTCCTGCTTTATCTTTTCGCATGTTGCTGCGTTTGACCAACACCACCAGATTCAATTCACCGGCGCCTACCCCACTGACCCGCTGGACTCCATCGATGGCCAACAGACAAGTGACTTTGGGCCATGTACGTGGTCCTGTTCCTTTTGGCCAATGATGTTTTGCTGTTTTTTTCTTTTTATTTCCTTTTTCTTTTCTTTCTTTCTTTCCTCGTCATCGAACGGGCTTACGTTGTCTACCGCTTATCATCGTCTTCATGTATCGTTGCTACCTTAGCTTTATTCGTCTTCATCCACTACACCATACTGTCAGCGTCGTCATATCTTCCTCAGCTACTTCTGTCTTCTCCGACAATAGCGAGCTGCATTGGCAATTCTCTGTCTACGCCCCTTTGCACCACGATCGTCTCGGAGGTCTTCTCTGCTGATCCCCTTCGATAATAGCACAAGGTTCATGATGGTCCCTTCTCTCGCTCGCACAGTATTGGCAACACCGTTGTACGTATTTGTCTCAATTCGTCCTTGGATCTGGTAAATCCAATGTGATGTCTCGTCCTTGATGGCTTCGACAGCATCGGCTCTTCGGCGTCTTCTTCCTCAACGACTGTCGCGATTGCGTCACCGTCTACATCTTATCTTGGTTCGTCGGCACATTATCTGTATAGATTTATTTGTTTTGAGTCAGGACAATGCCACTGTGTGTTCTATTCACTTCAATACCAAGAAAATAATGTAGATCTCTAAGGTCTTTTAAAACAAAATCTTGTTGCAAATCATATAGAAGAGCTGGTATAGCATCTTATTTCGAGCTGGTTACAATTATATTATCTACATAGATGAGAAAAAACATTACCAGACCATTTTTATTATAGAAGAACAATGAGGTGTCAGCCTAGGAGCCCTTCAAGCCAAGTTGGTATAATTTTTGACTTAATCTGGCAAACCATGCTCTTGGCGCTTGATTCATCCATACAGAGCCTTGTCAAGTTTACAAATATAATTGGGATGCTTTACATCCTCATATCCTGGTGGCTGCTGCTTATAAACTTCTTCCTCAAGAATGCCATGTAGAAAAGTATTTTTAACATCAAGTTGTCTCATAGGCCATCCTCTAGAAACTGCTATAGACAGAATAACTCTAATTTTTGCCATTTTAACGTCTGGACTAAAAGTATCTTCATAATCAATTTCATACCTTTGTTTAAAACCTTTTGCAACCAATCTAGCTTTATATCTGTCTATACTTCCATCTTTTTTCCTTTTGATTTTATAAACCCATTTGCAATCTACAACATTCTTTTGATTTGGAGGAACTAAATGCCAGGTTTTATTATCTAACAGAGGTATATTCCTCATCCATGGATTTTTTCCAATTTCTATCTCCTAATGCTTCATTTAAATTTCTAGTTTCATTAGTTGTAGCAAGAAGTGAATATTTAATTGTACCGTTTGTATAGATTTTTTCTTTTTGATGCCCCGCTGAAGCCGAGTCACTGGACGTCGTGATTCTCCCCCTGTCGCAAAGAATCCAGCGGCATCAGAAGACTACATCACATGGTCCGGCCGACCTGCTATGGGGCCCGCCTGGCTTGCATGGTCCGGCTAGGAGGAGGCTGTGGGTCCTGCTTGACGTGCATGTTGCGGAGAGGAGTAGGGATGGATATGGATAAATATCAAATTATCCGTATTCGTATTCGATAAATTGTAAATATAGATATCCGTATCCATATTCGAATTAAATGTGAATGATAAATAGAAACATCCGAATTCGTTTGACAAATATGGATATAAAAACGAATATCTAAATTTCTACTGAATGTGGATATGAAAATGGATACATCCGTATCCGTTTTAGGATTTCACATAGATCAGACTTTTAGATACTCAGGATGACATGGCATCACTATATTAATATGTGTGGTTTATTTATTCTTTAGATAATTATGAAATACTTAAGTTAGTGGAGGTTTTCTAACAGTACAAGACAATAAGATATTTGCAACTTTGTTTGAGCTTAAAATTTTTTATACACTCAATATACAACATAACTTATTCCATGTAAAAATTTTGTATTTTTCTAAGTCCGTTTGCTATTTTTAATCCATTAATTATTTTTCTAGGATTTAAATTGAAATAGGTGAAATTTGAACTGCAAGTGCCTGAAATAATGCACCAAAATTTATAGAAAAATCATATTCATGTTTTTGAGTCCATTTTTAGTTCTTATCCACTAAATTGAAAGAAATTTAAAAAAATCTAGGTTGCGACACTCGATCGGCAATGTGGAGCTCAATAGTTTTTTAATTCTAAAAAAACCAAATGAAGTCTGAAAACATGAGACTTGACATGGTGTTATGATATTATACGTAGATGTTGTGATAAAAATTTAAAAATATTTTGAGAAAGTTGTCATGTAGGATGTTAAGAAACCGGAGATTCTCCAAGCAGGAATTAGGGTTTAGAAAGTGAATGGATTAGGTTTGAAAGCAAATTGATAGTTAAATTTTTTTTGAACTTAAAACATTTTACAATCAAAATACAACATAGCTTATCTCATGTAAAAATTTGGTTTTTTCTGTGTGAGTTTACTATTTTTAATTCATTAAATGTGTTTCTAGGATTTATATTGAAATAGCTCAAATTTAAACTGCAAGTGCATGAAATAATGAACCAGAATTTGTAGAAAAATTATATTCATATTTTTGAGTCCATTTGTAGGCCTTACCCACTAAATGGAAAGAAATTTAGAAAAATCTAGATTGCGACACTCAATCTGCAACGTGGAGATTAATGGTTTTTTAATTCTAAAAAATCAAATGAAATTTGAAAAACACGATGCCTGTCATGCTGTTATAATATAATACATAGATGCTGTGATAAAAATTTAAAAATGTTTGGAGAAATTTATCACATACAATGTTTAAAAACTGAAGATTGTGTGAGGACGAATTTGGATTTAAAGAAGGAATATGTTGGGTTTAAAAGCAAATCGACTGTTAAATCTTCGTTTGAATTTAAAACTTTTTCTACAATCAAAATACATCGTATCTTATCCCATGAAAAAATTTGGCATTTTTCTAGGTCAGTTAGCTATTTTTAATTCATTAATTGTATTTTTAGGATTTAAATTGAAACAGGTCAAATTTGAACTACAATTGCATGAAATAATGAAATAAATTGTCCAAAAAATTATATTTATATTTTTGAGTCTAATTTTTGGCCTTACCCACTAAATTTAAAAATGTTTCACAAAATTTGTCAATAAAAAAAGGAAAAACACATTTGACAAAATTTTAAAAAATAAAAAAATTGTTTGCCGAGTACTAAATTTAAGACACTCAACAAACAATTTGTGTTTGCAAACACTCGGCAAACAAAATTTTCGCATCTTTCGCACCCGGCGTCAAAAATTTCGTATTCGGCGCCAAAAAATTCAATTTGAACTCAGTAAACATCCGGATTCGTATTCGAATTCGAGCTATCCGTTTTGTATTCGTATTCGAAAGTATCCTTATTCATATTCAAATCCAAAATAAAATATGATAAATAGTGATATCCGGATTCGATTTCATCCGTATCACGATCTGAATCCATCCCTAGAGAGGAGACAGCCGTGGGGCCCGCCTGGTCTGCTGCATGGTGCGGCTAGGAGAGGACATCTACGGGGTCCGCCTAGTCTCCTGCAAGGTGCGGCTGGGAGAAATCAACCGTGGGGCTCGCCTGGCTTGCTGAATGCACCAAGTCTGGGAGAGGCAACACATGCGCATGCAATTCGAAGGGCTCGCCTAGCATCGCGTGTGGTTCAGAACCACGGGCGGAACTGATGGCCGCACCTGGCGACCATGCATCGGCTACAAAGCCAACAGGTGAAGACAGATCATCTTCTTGGAAATTTTCCTGTTCGTCAGCAGAGTTTGACCGCACATTTGCATTGGAAAAATTGTTAGTCTCATCAGGAAAATTAGACACAATGTCATCAGTGTTTATACTCCCAAAACCAAGCAAATGAGTCGGAAGAAGATTGATTTCTGATTGAATCTTAGTTCCAGCATTGGGATGTAACTGAGAGAAAGGGAAGACATGTTCATCAAAGACTACATCTCGAGAGATATAAAGTCTTCCTGTGGATGGGTCAAGACATTTGAAGCCCTTGTGAAGAGAACTGTAGCCAATGAAGGTACATTTCTTATATCGATACTAAATTTTTTGAGTATTATATGGCCTAAGATTTGGCCAACAAGCACATCCAAAGGTTCTTAGACTTTGATAATCTGGCTTCTGATTATAAAGATGCTCTATAAGACTCTTGTAGTCAAGAAGCTTTGTGGAAGTACGATTTATGAGATAAACTGAGGAGAGAAAGGCTTCATCCCGAAATTTCAAAGGTAAAGAAGCATGAGCTAAAAAAGAGAGACCAACTTCTATGATATGTCTGTGTTTCCTCTTAGCTGAACCATTTTGCTGATGGGCATAGGGACAAGAAACATGATGAACAATCCCTATTTTATTGAAAAAGGAGTTTAGCTTCTTATACTCTCCTCCCCAATCAGTTTGCATGGTTTTGATTTTTCGATCAAAGAAACGCTCAACTAGACTTTGAAATTCATGAAATTTTTAGAATACTTCAGATTTAAACTTGAGTAAATAGATCCAAGTAAACCGATTGTATGAGTCAATAAAGCTTACATAGTATTTATTTCTTCCAACTGAAGTTGGAGCTGGACCCCACACATCTGAATAGACAAATTCAAGAGGAAAACTTGACTCACTAGAAGATCTTGCATAAGGCAACTGATGACTCTTTGCCCTTCGACATGCATCACAAACTGAAGTTTTATTTGAGTCAACTAGACAAGGTAACTTATAATTTTGGACAACCTTTTCTACTATGGCAAAGGCGGGATGACCAAGACGATTGTGCCATTGCTCAAGAGAGGGGGTGTTGACGGCATTAGCTTCTTTTTCATAACACTCTGTTGAAGACGGTAACGAGTATAGACCACCATGGGAGTTTCCTTTAAGAAGAGTCATCTTCGTGGCCTGATCCTTGATATAGAAATACTTAGGATGAAGTTCAAGAAAGGCTGAGTTATCAGAGATTAAACGGTGTGCCGAAACAAGATTTTTGTTTGCCTCAGGAACATAAAGAATATTCTTGAGATGTAGATCACGAGTAGGAGTATTAACAACTGAATGACCAATGTGTGCAATTTTCATACCTGCTCCGTTCGCAGCATAAATTTGATCACGTCCTTTGTACTTGTCTTTTATGGATAGTTTCTCAAGTTCTCCTATTACATGATCAGTTGCCCCAATATCGACATACCAATTTGTGTCAACTCCATAGGATGTCACTGCAGTACCTACATATCTTTCACCTAGCACAAAATTTTCATCAAAATGATGCCAACATTCTATTACCGTGTGTCCCTTCTTGTAGCAGAGTTGACATTTGGGGCGATTATCTAGATTTCCTCCTTGACGCTTAGTAGGGGCCGAGTTTGTGCTTCTCCCTATGCTGCGTCCACCATGACCTCATGATTGAAAACCATGGCCGCGTCCTTGATTGTTAGATCGCCCACGTCATCGATTTGCCAAGTTTGCCAAGGCATGGAGATCCCCTTGAATTCCATGTTGAAGTGCCATCCATTGCTCGAAGTGAAGAAGCTGTGAATAAGCTTCTCCTATTGTGACTGGTTCCACCCTTGAGACAAGAGAGAAAACAATGGGCTCGAATTCTTCATCTAGGCCAGCGATGATGTAGGACACCATCTCTTCTTCATCAATTTTCTTGTCAGACGCTGTCAGCTTATCTCTGAGAACTCGCATCTTGCTAATGTACTCAGTTATACTGAGATTTCCTTTTTTTCATTGTAGTAAGGGCAATCCTTGTGTTGATAGATCTTGCCCTTGTTACTGACGAGAACATTGTCTCGATGACGCTCCAGACGGATGAAGCCATGTTGCATATAGTTACTTGTGCAAGAATATCTCTTCCTATTGTTGACAACAAAAAACCAAGTACCTGTTGATCGGTGCCCATCCACTTATCGTACTCGGGATTGGAGATTGTAACTTGCTTGTCATCCATGTTGGTGATGACGAATTCTTTGGGTGCCTTCATAGCCCCGGTGAGGTAGCCTTCTAATCGTGCTCCTCGAATCACTGGCAAAATTTATGCCCTCCAGATTGCATAATTACTTTTACTCAGATTTTCTGAAATCACAACGCCCATCAGGGGATTGGCGGCGAAGCTCCTAGCACCGGACATGGAGCTTGCGCCGGCCATGACACCTGGACAGAATCTTTGATCACAAGTGGGCGCCTTGATCAGCGTGGACCTGCAGAGGTTGATGGATCGATGCGGGTGTCTGGATCAGCACACCACGATGATCAACTTCACGTGATTGGATCAGCACGGCAGCCTCGTCGTGATTGTTTTTCTGATTGCCACGCAAGGCTCTGATACCATGTGAAATCAGAGGGCCGGAAGCAATGCCTTCGTTTGACATTGCGTATGTATTTATATAGGCATCAATATACGAGATAGAGTCTAACTCTTACAAGAGATTGAGTCTGGCTCAAACAAAGAAAGAAACTATATTACATTGCGTTAGGCTAACAGATAATAGATACAATCCGATCTTGATTTCTTTATTCCTTTCAATATACATGGAAGCACAAGTGTAAATGTAATTTTAAGCTTACACCTCATTATTCTGGTCATTAATCTGAAGTATTTTGCATATGAATGCATGAAAGTTGATTGTGCATGCAGAATGCCCTATTTTGTTTCTATTACAGTTTGTAATTGAACTGGACAGTAATGCACGACAATGTTTTTGGCCTTATGCACTGATCTGTGCAAAATTGAATACCCCAAATTGCACGTTGGATCGTTCAACATGTTGAAATAAAATGACTCGCCTTCAAAGTGCCTCAACACCATCAGTTTATCAGCTAAAACATGGGGAACCCAAAATAGTTAACTTCTGGATGCAATGTTGCATTTCCTTATGACAATAGGATAGATTTTCCGACTAAAATTCCTTGTCAGAAATTCCAGGGTGACTGATAACTGGGTCATGAACTATCCATTTGCAATACATAAATTCAGGCCAAGCACGGGGTGACACTGGCTAATGATGCAATACATAAATTTCATAGCTGAAGTAAAGAACCTCATGAAGAGAGAAAGAGAGATGATATACTTGTGTACAATTTCACATGTTTGGTTCTGACAATGCAATTTCCATAACAACTATACTGGGGAAATTTTGCTACATGTTACAGTACTAAGTTCATCTAGCCCACCTGATGTTCAGAATAAAAGAAAAAATACACAAAACATGAACAGTTTATTCTCGATTACCTCGACCTAAGACCAGCAGCAACCTAGTTGTTTTGATGACTAGATGACTAAGGAGCTGGTGGCCAAAAACTAATGCTTTACAATGGTAATAATAAGCCCTGTGTGGGACCGAAGCTAGCGACCAGAGGGGGGTGAATGGGCGCAAAATAAAAACAAAGATAAAAATAGAATCTCCTCAACTCCTTGTATCGAACTTGCGAGTGGCTTTAAGAGACTCAGCGCAAGGCTGTGCTAAAATATCCACTCAAGGCAAGTTGATACAATCTCCACCAAAAGACAATCGTCGAAAAGAATCGCCCAAAGTAAAGACAAGTGTTAAACGATCAATCAAAATGCATCCACGAGTGCAACAAACGTTCTATAGAAAAAGACACGTAAAAAGCACTCATGCGCAAATAATCGAACACTTGGTGTGCGACTTCATTGACAATTCATCAAACATATAAAGTACATTCCGGAACTTCTTAGGCAATTCAACGAACACTTGACATGCACTAGAACACATAGATAAAACATTTATAGTGCAATTTGAAAATCAAGTACTTGTAGACATTGAATCAAACACATGGCATGCAAGAGGAA